>JARHVA010000127.1:1565000-1830000 GCA_037957365.1 Torreya grandis
TAGTAATAACTTAGCAAGCTTACACTACACTACTAAAAATAAATTTCACAACTAAGATATTTTTCCCTATTATTTCTTATTTCTAAATTAGTCATGAGATTAGTCTTATCACAACCCTAAATCATCCAAATAACAACCCATGAGTAATATTTTCTAAATTACAAGATGGATCACTACATGTACTTTCATATAACATATTTCATAATTATTTACACGCAAACCCACATAAGGGGGAGAACTACATCAGTCTGAGGCCTTATTCAGAGTATATGGCTATGTAAGTATTGTTAGATGACATAGGAGTATTTGAGTTTATCTGACTCACCTAAGCCCACTAACCCCCATTTTTTCAAAGTGGCATGCCTTAATTATAAGAATTAAGGTTTTGATAAAAATATTAATATTTATAACATTTGCATGTGATCTGAATAAAGAATCTGAAAGGTAATGGTCAACCCTAATAGTCACAAGTTGAAGTTTTAGAAAAGAGTCAATATTCTATATCAGACACTACTAGAATAATCATGACATTAGCATCGATTCTAGTGTACACAAGGCAACATAAGTGTTCAAGTTGATAAAAAGTAAACATTTATAATCTGAAAATAATATCTAGATATTCATATAGTGCACTTCTACATTTCTATTACTCATATTCCTATGCATCATTGTAAAAAATAAGTATATTTTATCTTTCATATTTCTATTATTATAATATATAAATGTTATATATTCCATATCTAGCATATGTTTAGATTTAATATATCTCATTAGAATATCAATATAATCTAAATTTATTTAATTAACATGATTTTTAGAGTAGCTTACTCCTTGATTATTTGGTATACTCTTTTCTTGTTAAATATTTTTTCCAAAAAGGGTTAAACATTTTTTGATTCCAACCTCTTAGTTTTCTCATGTGCCTTAGGGTTTTCTGATTTCTAAATTGTTAAAATTGTCAAAAATTAAATTTCTTTCAAGTTTAAAGGAATTAAGCATGCATAAAAACAAATACATCTATTAATTATTCCTTTGTATAATACATAGTGGTAGTAATTTATTTTTTTATTTCATACATTGATACACTAATCAAAACCATAATCAAATGGGGTAAAAAAACATGATAAAACTAAAGCAAGTGTATTTATGCATACCCCTTATTGTCATAATGTTTATCATGGGATATTACTTATTAATACTAAGTATCAAAGGTAATTGATGAAATAATTATCATATGCATATAATATATAAAACAACTCCAATAATATCATTAATAATATTTTACTCTTTGATTTATTACATAAGTATTCCATCTACAAAGATAGTTTCTTGGAAGCATTACACATGACAATCTTTCCCAACAATGTGAAGTTACCATATGTAGCCTCTTTTTAAAATTATATCAAATGGAAAGAACATAATATTTAATTTGGAAAGGAATATTTACCTTCCCAACATATTATTTATTATTATTTTGCCTTATATATTCAATTATGTGTTCATAATAATATTGTTAAAAGGGTATTTTTGGACAATGGTTCAAAACTTAATATTTAAAATATATCTTTCATTTATTTTATTAGAATTAAGGATAGATATTTAGAATCATTAAATATGAGTATCAATGGATTTTAAAACAATTCACAAAAGGTCTTGGGACAAATAACATTGAATATCACTATGGGACCCCATACCTTACCTATTTTATGCCAAGTCATGAAAAATGATTTAACCTAAAACATACTTTTGGGTTGCCCTTAGATACATGAGATGTATGTGGTTACATATACTTTTCACAAATGTTTAAAATTTATCCAAGGTTCATTTATACATCCAATGGATACATATCCCTTAAAACATTGTCCAATTATCTGTGTAATGAATAATTACACCACACTCACACAATTTTGATTTTGTCTCCAGATATTTGAATATTCAAGAAAGTTTAATGTGAAATTAAATCCAAGAAAATGAGTTTTTGGTGCATCTTAAATCTATTTTATGTTATATTATTTCTCAACATGGTATCGAGGTTGATCTAAAAATATTAAAAGCGATTATCTAGATTCCACCGCCAACTAATTTAAAGAATTTGAGATGTTCACAAGATAGGATTCAATAAATTAGACATTTTATTGCTCAAGTAGTTGATAAAACCATACCATTAACATGTCTATAAAAAAAGATACCAAATTTTCTTGGGATGCCATGTGGCAAAATATTTTTGATGCAATTATATAATATTTAGCAAATCCACCAATGCTTATGTTTCCAATACTAGATAAATCATTGCTTATTTATTTTTTTGAAACTCATGAGGCCTTATGGGCCTTATTAGCACAATATGACTATGATCACATATAATTTTGTGTATATGTATGTATGTACAAACACACACACACACACACACACACACACACACACACACACACACACACACACACACACACACACACACACACACACACACACACACACACACACACACACACACACACACACACACACACACACACCCACACACACACGCACACATGCACACACATGCATGCACATGCATGCACACACACACACGCACACGCACATGCACATGCACACACGCACACACGCACGCATGCACACACACACACACACAATCTATCAATTCTCTAATTATGAATACAAGTATCTTATAATGGAAAACTATGGTTAGTATTAGTTTTTGATACATATAAATTATAATACTACATGCTTAATAATGAAATTCATATTATAATAAAAGAAGACCTATTAATGTTTCTCATGAAAAAACACATTTATAAGGAATACTAGCTAAATGGGTGATGCAAATCACAAAATTTGATTTTAAATTCATATCTAAAAAAATATTAAAAGGCCAAGTAATTACTAATCAACTAACTATAGCTCCATTCTCCAATAATTTTCCAATGACTAAGGCTTTATGTGATGAGGTAAAGGCCTATCAGGTATCACATAATACATGAACTATGGTTTTATATGGATACAAATGTATAACATGAATATTTTTGTTTATTATTTTTCACATTCCCAAGGGAGAATATATGCAATCTTATTATTGTAGATATGTATTTCAAAGATGGTTAGATCAAGCATTATTCATAAAAAACACAAAGAATTCATAGAGAACTAATAATCTAGGCCAACCTATTCAATGGGGAGTGTAAATGATAATTAACAACTCAATTAAAGAAAGAAAACATATATTACCTTCCAAAGATCATCCCATCATCCACAAATGGCTCAAAATATGTTTTTTCCCTTGATTTGGTGTTCTTGTCTTTGTCAATGATGCAAGCTAAGCTCCTCCATCATCTCAAGATCACCATGTATAATATAGGCTCATGATATGAATATTAGTGTTATTCATATCAAATAAAGCTATAATAATGTAAATAAAGCATTATAATTAACACAAAGAAATATTTTGTAGATAATCTTACATTATAAGTTTACACAAATTAAGCTTAAACATATAAGTGAGAGGCATCTTATTTATAGATTTTTGTAATTGATCAGAATGAGACATGACCATCCATATTGAGATAAATATATGTGGCCAATAATCTATTAATTTTGGAGGATCAAATCATTAATGCCCTCATAAATATTTGGAAGGGGCATTAAAGAGGCATGGGAGGCAATAGCCTGATATTTTTTGCATTTATGGCTTATGGATGCCACCCCATTGATCATGTCATTTGATGATGCAAATAATAGGAATAAATTTCAAACAATAAATATTTAATAACTTTTATATAATTATTACTTAAGATCATAATTTGGTTTAACTTTCCTAAGTAAGATTAATCATTTTTAATGCAATTCTTTGAAAATTGGTGCACAATTAATCAAACTAGTCAGAAAGTCATATTACTGGGTCATAATTTGAATCTAGTGGAATTAGAGGATGGTGTTAGTTCTGTATAGACCATCATCCCATTTAGGATGTTTTCAACAAAAAATAACACATGCACATGCCTCATACCATAAAATTTGGTAGGAAATAATGATCTAGAGAACCCAAGTGCAAAATTGTCATTTTGACTCAAAATGATTTAAGAAAAGTTAATAATCACATAAAATACATTGCCCCATTTAGGGATACATTAGTTTAAATCAAAATTTCTATACGACAATCTCAAACCATTTAGTGTGTTTAAGTGATTTTGGCCTAAATTATGAGTTTTTACAAATTTTGAGTAAGATTGACAATTTCAACACAATGGCATTAGAAATTGGATGTCTAAATTTTGACCCTATTTGAGAAGGTGTATCAAGATGAAGCAACATATTTTCAAGGAAAATATTTTTTTAGAATAAATTGTAAATGACCCATTATTCCCTCTCGAGAGGACATACTAGGATAAAAGAGAATGATGAACTCTTAAAAAGAGAGGGAAAGTGAGATTAACATGTGGAATAGATTAAATTCAAATGAGCTAATATTTGCACACACTAATTCTATCAGTGATAAAAATATAAGTAGATTTATAATGGGCCACAAGAATGGGGGGAAAGGGAAGATACAATCCAAAAATATAAATGACACACTTTAAACACACCCAAAGCTAAGGTGTAAGATGTGCACTTCAAAATTGATCAATCCTAAGATAAGTTTCATACTAAAATATTGATAGAATAAGGGCAAAAGTCCATAGAGATTGGAATTATAATAAAAGGATATCATGTATCCAAATATGGAATAAATAATAATGTGATCTATTAGAGTGAATTTGATCATGTAATAAATAATTTTACCCTAGTAGGGCTAATTTTGATCATTGATAAAGAATGGATTACCCCTATAGGGTTGATTTAGATTTGTGAACCAATTAAAATATTGTACCCTAGTATGGGAAAATTTTCAAGAAATTGCTTAAGGAGATAACCTAATGTATAAATTAAAATGAGTGGGTGCAAACATAAATGTGATGGTGTAATAACTTAGAAAAGCAACAAAAAACTAGGCATATAATAATGCAAAAAGTGATGAAAGAGATGAAAGAAGAATGAATATGGCTGAGATGACTTGAGATACATCATATATCCAAGAACTACCTACGTATTCCAAATGGACCTCAAGCCAATGTAGTTCACCCAAAAGTGGGAGAGAATGGAATGAGGGATGAATAAAACTAACCAGTGTTTGATTAGACTGATGATATATGCCAAGAGATACATGTCTTACATAGAGTCAAAGTGAAAAAACTATTAAGCCTAGCTTCCTTGGTGATATTGAGAGATATTCATCAAAGCTACATGAATGTTGAAACTTGAATCCAAAGCACAAAGTGATTTCTACATAAAAATGAAATTAGGCATCATAAGTATGAGTAACTTATAATGAAATTACATTTCCATTGTGTTGTGATGGTTTAAATGTTAATATTTATAACTAAAGATAATGGTAAAAATGACCAAGACTAGAGTTAAAACTATTTACATTTAAACAAAAAAGAAAGAAAATAGAAAAAAAACATAAATGAACCTAACGTAAAATCAAGATAAATATAATCAAGGCTTAAGTTAGAATAATAATGTGTAAAAACAAAGTAAGAACATCTTAATAATATGAGATCAAGATATAAATAATCAAGATTCATGTGGACCATCAAGATGTACTTCAAAAATTAAAAAAATAAGAAAGACCAAAAAGGAAAACAAAAGACTAGGAATAAATAACCAAAGGAAAGAAAATAAATGATGAGGCAAGAAATCACAATAAAATACCAATAAAAATCAAATAAACACACATAAACAAAAACAATGTTAGTGCGGTTTAAAAATAATTATTCAAGCAATGTAGTAGAGGTGTTACTTTCTATAATAGTGTAATAAGAACAAAGAGACAAATTTTCTTCAAAATGATAGGGAAACAATATAGAATAAATGGGGGAAGAGAATAAAAGGAAGAGGGTGGTCGAGCTGAATCTAGATGTACAAGACAAGTGGATGTTGACTACATAGTTCCATGGATGCATGGTCTAACATGAACTTTAAGCCAAATGTAGTTCTCCTAGGAAGTGGGTAGAAGAAAAAAGTGATGAAAAAAAAATAGGATTAATGTTGTAGAAGAAAAGGGATGATGGGAATTGCCTTGCCAAAATAGCAAGCCAATATATAATGATCTTGTTAAATGACAAGCACCTGGGACAATTACTTAAAAAATGGCAAGAGTGTGAAACGAGAATGTAAAAATGTGTAAGAGAATATTTTTTTCTTTTTTTGATTATTTTATAATGTTTTTGGGATAAAAATATGTACAAAATATCTAGGGGAACTACCTAGTCCAGGAGATGCTCGTTAAATAGTAGAAGTTCCAATAATAGCTAAGCTAGCTCCAATGACCCATGCTCATAAATCAAAGAGAGAAAGGTAATAATACTAAGGAAAAAATGTGTACCAAAGATAATAAAAATAAAATAGTATGTAATGTGATATAAAATTTGAAGAACCATACAATAGGTAGAAACTATACACTGCAATATCCATATTCACTTGTTTATAGAAGAAGATGCAAAATACTATCTAAGCTGAACTGATTTGTAAAACCAATGCTAAATGTGTAAATAATGCCAATGAAACATAATCAAGATCGTAATTGGTCAAGGGATAAGAATTTTTAGGTTAAAATAGGCCTAAGTGTTAGGTTGTGGAGCTAAAAGCTTCACTGATGTAGACATTGGAGGAGGTTGCTGAGTGTCACAGTCATCAGCATCGGTCAGGCCAACCAACGTTGGTCAGGTGTAGATAGGAAGCTACCAACATCGGTCAAGGATCAGCTGACGTTGGTCATCTCTAGGTAGACAGGGACTGACGTCAGTCGCCTGTGTGGTTCCAAAACTACTTGTTCATGAATAGTTAGTTAACAAACTAGTTGTTTGCATGTTGAAAGTCTATTTTTAGTCTTGAGATGTGGATCTAATTATTGTAATTAGATGTCTAATTATTGTTTGTATGAGATCTATATAATAGACTCATGGGCTATATTGTAATTTGTGCTAGTTGAGTTGAGCAAGGTTAGCTCCTTTAGAGGGAAGAGAGCAAGGTGTGTTCCTCCTAGTTCCACAGGGGTGCCTAGTGTGTATGATCAAGTAGAGCTACAGGTTTTGCAAGTTCTGGTAGAAGATCCACTGAGGTGCTGGTTTGGAGAATCAGAAGGGTTCTTCATGTGTGTATGATCTTGGTCGGTAGGTGTGCAAGGCCACGTTTGGAGATCTACATGGTAAGTAAGATCATTGATTTGTAGGTGTGTGTGTGTGCGAGGTCAAAGGAGATCTACAAGGTAGCAAGATCAAAGGTGACAACAACATATCAAGGAGCAAGATCAGGTGAGATATACTTGGAGTGCATTATATACTCGATTGAGTATGTATGTATACTCAGTGTACTGGCAGTAGTGATACTGACTGGTTGGAGGTGAACACCAACTCTGTGTTTGAGTTGTGTGTTGGGACTATAAGAGAGACAGTGAGATCTTGAAGAGATTTACTGTTTATGCCCTAGAGGTGTGGGAGCCCTAGAGGTGTGTAAGGAAGAAGACTATGGCATCTTCTTTGTTGTATTTCCTTCTGGAAGAGTATTAATACAATTGGGTATTGTCTCTCATATTCTATGTTGTTTTTTATTCTGGTTACTTATTGCTTCTAGGTAATTTTGCATGTTTAGTTGCTTGGTAATCAATTGTGCTTCCTTGGGCTCCTAACAGTTGGTATCAAAGCTAAGGTTGTAAGGAGCAAGTTTGTGTTTGATTATAGGTCACTCTCAGGGGTTTCTGATTGAGTGGGAGTATAGCAATGGCATAAGAAAGTACACTAAGAATGGAGGAATTGAAAAGCACAAATGGTCAATTATGGTGTTATGGAAAGAAAGAGCAGGTAAAGAAATATTGTTGGTTGGTAGAAGATCAGCATGAAGGAATTGAAAAAGTAGATGTTGCAGGTGTTGTTACACAGGATGCTCTGGGATGTTCCTTGGATAAAGTAGAATCTTGTTTTATAGATTCTTTTGCCTCTTTCCATGTAGCCTGAAATAGAGTATTTTTCCATGTTAAGGTCTTTGGAGACTTTGGAAAGATTTATTTAGGGGCTGGTGTGCCTTGTCAAAGTTTTGGCAAAGGGGAAGTGTTGCTGAAATTATAGGCGGCCAACACATAGGTGTTGAAGAAGGTCATGCAGGTCCCAATCTTGAAGATGTGGCTAATTTCTTTAGGAAAGTTGGGTGATGAGAGATGCACAATAACTCTCACAGTGGATTCTTGGAATGTTACCAAGGATGCACTTGAATTAGCATGTGGTAAGAAAGTAGGTACTCTTTATCTACTTGCTTGTATTACTAATTCCACTTCTATTGCACAGGTGTGGCTTCATAGGCTTGGTCACATAAATGATAATGGAATGGATGTTCTTAAGTCAAATGGTAAGAGTTTAGCTTTGGAGAACATAGACTAAGATTTTTTGTGAGCAGTGGGATGCTACAAGAAAGGATTATGTTTATTACAGGAAAAGGAAGTCTAATGTATTTGATAAACTTAAGAACTGGAAAGCCTTGGCGTTCTTGGAGGAGATGATGGATAGAGATCAGCTAAGGGGGCTAGATACTTTTGAGCAGGGCAATTTGGACATGGGTATGATTCAAAGAAAGCTTACGGGTAAAAAGTCATCACTCACAGGGGAACACAGGTATCGATGTCAGTCAGGAAGAATCGACATCAAACAAATAGGTACCGATGTTGGTCATGTGCAGACCAGAGGAGTCAGTGGTGTCAAGTAGGTGGAGACTGATGTCGGTAGGATAACTAGCATTAGCAACCTAGATAGTCGCATGGAACTGACGTTGGTCAGATGCAGATTATGTGGTGACTGAGGTCGGTCACTAGAATGGATTTTAGGTGGATAACAAGCTATCAAGGAGTCTCAAATGCCCATATGGAGGACTGAAAGGGTAAGTAACCCTCAAATTCATTATTCCTCTTCTTTATACTCATTGCTCACTGTAGAGCAGGAAGGATCCAAGAAACAGTGGGAGCATGGCATGAATGAGGAATTTGATTCCTAGGATGCAGAACCAAATGAGAGATTTGGTAGGGTTACCAGCTGGTATGAAAGCACTAAAAGATGAATGGATTCCTTGGTTAAAGAATAGAGAGAATGGATATGTGAGATGGAAGGCCAAGTCATATAGTCTTGAGGAAGCTATAGGACAGTGGTACAGGTTTTGACAGGTGGATGACAAAGCAGGGCTTTAGTCAATGTCAGTGTAACCATTGTGTTTGTCTTACCAGGTTGGATGATGGTTGCAACATTATCCTATTATTGTATGTGGATGGTATGCTAGCTAAAGGTTTAGACATACAAGGTTTTGCTGAGCTAAAGGTAAGGTTAGTTCAGTGGTTTGCCATGAAGGATTTGGCAGTAGCAAAATTCTTTGGCATGAGTAATCCTAGAGACAGGGAAGATCACATGTTGATGTTATCACAAGATGATTGTGTGAAGGTAGTGCAGGATGCAGAATAGGGCAACACACCTATGGATGGACAGTTCATAGAACAGGGTCCCCAATCACATGATGAGGTTGAGTACATGTGTACTCCCTGAGTTTGCCCAAGCAGTGGGTGCTATCAAAAAGTTTGTAGTCAATCCAAGAAGGAAGCACTAAAAATCAGTTCAATGGGTTCTCAGGTATCTGAGAGGGACCAGTAGTAGGGATTCATGCTATGCAGGGTCAAGTACTTCAGATTTGGCAGGTTACTTAGATGATAGGTGTTGCACCACAAGATGTGTGGTGGTTGGTCTTCAAGATTGAGCTTGAAGAGGGATACAAGCCAAGAAACAAATTAGATAGTGTATAGGTATAGGTACAGTGTAGCTATTTATCTCTAAGTGGGAGATTGTTAGGTTGTGGAGCTAAAAGCTTCACTTATGTAGACATTGGAGGAGGTTGCTAAGTGTCACATTCACTGGTGTCAATTAGGCCAATCAAAATCATTTAGGTGTAGACAAGAATCTACCGACATCGATCAGGGATCAGCCGATGTCAGTCATCTCCAGGTAGATAGGGACCAATGTCGATCACCTATGTAGTTCCACAACTGCTTGTTCATGAACAGTGAGTTAATGAACTAGTTGTTTGCATGTTAAAAGGCTATTTTTAGTCTTGAGCTATAGATCTAATTATTTTAATTGGATGTCTAATTATTATTTGTATGAGATCTATATAATAGACTCATGGGCTGTATTGTAATTTGTGCTAGGTGAGTTGAGCAAGGTTAGCTCCTTCAGAGGGAAGAGAGCAAGGTGTGTTCCTCCTAGTTCCATAGGGGTGTTGAGTGTGTATGATCAGGTAGAGCTGTAGGTTGTGCAAGTTCTGGTAGAAGATCCACCAGGGTGCTGGTTTGGAGAATAAAAAGGGTTCTTCATGTGTGTATGATCTTGGTCAGCAAGTGTGCAAGGCCACTTTTAGAGATCTACATGGTAAGTAAGATCATTGATTTACAGGTGTGTGTGTGCAAGGTCAAAGGAGATATATAGGTAGAAAGATCAAAGGTGACAGCAACATATCAAAGAGCAAGATCAGGTGAGATCTACTTGGAGTGCATTGTGTACTCGATTGAGTATGTGTGTATACTCAGTGTATTGGTAGTAGTGATACTGACTGGTTGGAGGTGAACACCAACTCTGTGTTTGAGTTATGTGTTGGGACTATAAGAGAAAGAGTGAGCTCTTGAAGAGATTTACTATTTATGCCCTAGAGGTGTGTAAGGAAGAAGACTGTGGCATCTTCTTTGTTGTATTTCCTTTTGGAAGAGTATTAATACAATTGGGTATTGTCTCTCATATTCTGTGTTGTTTCTGATTCTAGTTACTTATTGCTTCTGGGTAATTTTGCATGTTTAGTTACTTGGTAATCAATTGTGCTTCCTTGGGTTCCTAACACTAAGATATGAAAAGAATATGGTTCTCAAAGACAATGGTCTAGAATGAATGCGGTCCAAAAGAGGATAGTCTAGGGTGGTATAAAAATGAGGTTATGCAAGAGAATGGCCAAGAATAAATATGGTCCAAAAGAGGATGGTCCAAAGTGGGATAAAATGTGTTGAGAGTGCTAAAGGTCCAAATATTTCACTATCTAGAGTCATGAAAACAATATGGTTATCAAAATAACGGTCCAAGGTAGGTCAAAATAAATATGGTCTAAGAGAGGATGGTCCAGGATATAATGGTAGGATAGAATGATTTAGCACAAGTTGCCCTTAAATAAGGGGTATTGTAGATAATGGTTTAAATCTATTTAGCATATAACCTCTTAAAGTTCATAATGTTCATGGGCTCTAGAAGTTCTTCACCATTTAGGGTAGCCAATAAATATGCCCCTGATCCATAGTTCACTATGATAACATATATTCCTAACCAATTAGGTTAGAACTTACTTTTTTTCCTATGTTTAGCATTGAAAATTAATTTAAGACTATATTCTTCTTGATATTAAATATGTTCCAAAGATACTTATAATGAAGGCATCTTGATCTCAGTCAGGATAATAACTTATGTGCCATAAACAAGGGAGTACAGAGTGGCTCCAATAGGGGTCGATGATTAGGTTGATAAGCCCAGAGGGTAGGAAATATTTTTAAGTGATAATTATAGCCAAAATATTGAAAATCTTATTTAAAATGGCTATAATGGTCTTGTTTTATGCCTTGGCTTATCCATTGCCTTACGAGATATATCGTGTGGATTTCTTGTGCTCAAATTTGAATTTTTCACAAAGGTCTATTACATCTCTATTTACAAAGAATCTACCATTATCAAATATAATTAAAGATGGGATGCCATATCAATAGATGATATGGTAATGAATTAACTTGGATATCTACTTCATAATGACATAAGTGAGAGGAATGGACTCAATCTACTTATTAAAGTACTCATTAATAGTTAAAATGTGTTTATGGTCATCTAAAGATGTGGGATTTATTTTCTTGATGAGATTGAGGCCCCAAGTATAAAATTTCCATGGTTTTGTGATTAGTTTTAGTGGTAAGTAAGGTACATGTATTAAATTTCCATGTTATTGATAAGGAACATGCCTCCTCACATAATTTCAAGCATCTGTCTCTATTTTTGGCCAATAATACCCTATTCTAAAGATTTTTTTTAGCTAATATTACACCATTGGTATGAGCCCCACACATTCCTTCATGAACCTACTTCAATGTTGGGTTGGATTATCATAAAGATAAATAATGAAGTAGAGTTATATCATAGCCTTTGTAATAAATCATGTTTTGAAGGAGGGTTAATGGGCTAGACGGTGAAGGAATAATTTTTGTCAATTGTTGGATAAGTTAGGTGAAAAAACATGATCATGTAAATAATCATAATAGTCTTGATACCAAGGTAGTTTAGGTGGGGGATTGGGACCAACAATGGTACATACCCTTTCTCAATCTTACATAATATGTGTAGGCTATAGAAGATTCTCAATTAGACACTAATACTCTTTAACACTACCATCAATCTATATTATAGACCCAATTGTTGCCATTGCATTGACAAATCTATTATTGGCCCTTGGTATTTGTTCAAATTGTAGAGATTTAAAATAGACCTTGAGATTATCCATGATTTTCTTATAAGGTACAAGCTTGTCATCTCTATTTTGATATTGATCAATGGTCTGAGTGATTATCAATTAGGAATCACCATAGACTAGTAAAGGCTGAATATCCCATTGTATAACAAGATAAATTCTGACAATAAGTGCCTCATACTTGGCCATATTATTTGTACAATGAAAATTAATGTGAAATTCCTTGGGAATTAGATCCCCTTATAGTGTAATCAATAATATGACTACTCTATATCTATGATAAGTGAATGAACCATCAAAATATAATCTCCAATGTTTAAGTTCACACTGCACTTCTTTCACTATCATGATGGAATCATTTGGAAAGTCAAATTTGAGTGGTTGAGTGTATATAATAGGGGCCTCTATGAGTTGATCAGAAATAACCTTCCCCTTGATAGCTTTCTATTTATGATAATCAACATCAAATTCACTGAGGATCATGACCCATTTAGCCATATGGTCTATGAGATCTGCTTTTGAAAATAAAAAATTGAGAGGATCCACCTTAGTGATGATAAAAAAAATTCAGTATATAATGTCATAATTTTTGTGAATCAAACACCATAGCTAAACATGCATTCTCAATATGAATATAATTGTGTTCATAATTGAATAGTATGTGGCTTAAATAAGAAACTAAATGTTCATTACCTTGATCATCATGTTGGGATAAAAGTTCCCCCAGTGCATGCTCAGTTGTTGATATGTAAAGAATTAGTGGTTATCAAATTGGTAGGTTAAAAAATATATCTTGAGATTTGTAAATTCTAACTAACATGCTTCATGCCATTAGAACATGAACCTTTTCTTGAAGATATGTGTAAATAAGTGGCACTTATCTACCAATTGAGAAATGAATCTACAAATAGATTGAATCTTTTCTTTTAGGCTTTGGATTTGTTTAAGATTTGAATGTGGAGGCATTTCAAAAATAGCCTTAACCTTAGTAGGGTTGAATTTTATCCCTCTTTGTGATATAATAAACCCTAACAATTTCCCTTAAGTGACACCAAAACATAGTGTTTAGGATTCAGGTAGACTTTATATTTATGAAGCCCCTCAAAGATTCTTCATAGAATATCAAGATATCCAACACGTGTTCTTGATTTTAATAGTATGCCATAAACATAGTCCTCAAAAATATTGTGCATCATGTCATGAAAGATGATGGTCATGGTACACTAATATGTGGCTTCAACATTCTTTAATCCAAATGACATGACTTGGTAATAAAATGTTCCACATTGAGTGGTGAACGTAGTCATGTCTTGATATTCTTGGGATATCTTGATCTTATTGTATCCAAAAAACCCATCCATGAGGGAAAAAATATCGTACCAAATAGTATAATTGATAATAATGTCAATGTTGGGTAGAGAAAAATCATCTTTGGGGAATGCTTTGTTTATATCTCTAAAATCTGTACAAAGACATATACCTTATAGGTTTTCACTGACTAAAACTATGTTTGATATCCATTTTGAATAATCTAATGGTTTGATGAAGCCCACTCCTAATAATTTCTCTAATTTGTCTTTTATCAGAAGAGAAATCCATGGATGCATCTTTATCAATTTCTATTTAACTGGATTGGCATCTAGATGGACAATAATTTGATGCACTACTAGGTGGGGGTTTAGACCTAGCATGTCTAAATATGCCCATGCAAAAATATCAATAAAATCCACAATATGGATATAATGTTTTCACATTCTATTTCACTAAGGGAAGCTCCAAGATAAATAATTTTGGGATCATCATATGTTCCCAGGTTCACTTCAACTATGTTATATACAAGAAGGGTATAACCATATTCAAGAATTGTAGGCAAGGTGTGATCACAATCATCTTCTTATACTATAGATTCATGTTATTCCTCATAAAGATATAGATAATGTGATGAATTTAAATATACCATCTCAGGTAGTGGCCAAGTAGTAAAAACCTCTAAAAACTCAAGAGTGAGATGCTCAAACATTTGTTGTTGTTCTGAAGAGATGATTGTACTAGCCATTGAGATAGGACTTGGTGGACCCTATGCATCCTTTGGGGATGAGAAAACTTTATCATCCAAGAGTTCTTGAAATAGGTTTTCACTCAAGGGCTTGTTTTTATCTATACCTTTTCCCTAATCAATAAGTTCCTCAAAGAGTTTTTCTCCCAAATATCTCAATGTTTTATATTTATTATGACCATGAAAGTTTACCTTCTCTCCAAAGAAAGTAGATTTGATTATATTAGTTATATATACATATATTTTATATACTCAGTTGTGTTATGCATTATTACCATGTGGTGTATGAATTATTGTTATAAATGTTATTATAACAATAGTAAGTAATTTATGATCCAATGAAAAATAAAGGCCTTGTTTGTGATTGCCAATGGGTAATCCATCTCTTAGGCTAATGTATTCTACAATTGATTATTCATTCTAAAACTCATCAAAGGTGTATAATTGAATTTTATTGGTCCCAATCAATGAGTTCAAGATGACAAAGGCATAAGGAATAATGAGGTGTTAAGGTCATAATGGCATTTTGATCAAATAAACCTAAGTTAACAAGCTCATCAAAAAGGCTATAATGAGATATTATGTTGCTACCAAGAATCTCATCACTATTTAATTTAGAAGAATCACTTTCAAAATTCATGAGGTCACCCCTAGATGGTATAAATTTGAGACCATGATTCAAATTAGGTACTTTGATTGATAAAGGTTCTAGGATTCCTTAGGTTTGTGGGTCAAGGCCTTATCTTGTATAATCCAAATGGTCCATGATCCAATTAGTGATACGATATTTTATATTCTAAAATAAATTAGTAATGCCATTAGAATATAACTAATCTCCTTCAATTAAAGCCTTTCGATCTTATTTTGGTGAAGTAGCATGTATAAATACCATAGGTGGTTTTCATCATTCTTTCTTCTATTACTAGATCAAGTTGGGTCTATTTGGGATTTTGGAAGGTTTGGGTTTCCCAAAAAAATTTGGAGACTTTGGTAACTTATAAACATGGAATTTATCCTTAAGATAGTATGTGGAAATGCCCATGTCTTCTATCACAACCTATTTTTCAAGAGTTATAAGAAATGGATCAGCCAAAGTGGAAGTGAGGTAACTTGGGTTGATATAATTAGATGAAGGTGGATGTGAAACTATAGCCTTATTCTTCTTTACAAATAATTTAGAATGAGGACAATATTTATAATTGTAGATCTCATCCTCTAGATGCTTGTAATACTAATAAGGATATTGATCAAGAGGAATAGTAACCTCAATCTCATCATGGGGAAACTTAAGGCATTGATGCAAGGTATATGGAATGGCCTATACTTCATAGATCCAAGGATGAAAAATAAGTATGATATAAGGCAGCTTGATGTCCATAATATGTAACAAAGTGAAATGGGAAACAAACCAAAAAATGATCAGAAAATAAATGGTACTATAAGACTTCCTCTTGGCATTATTGTAAGCCTTTATGGTGATCATCTCTAGTTAAATGTCCTTCACAGTGTAGCCCAATCTCTATACCAATTTTAGGGATACTATATTCAACCCTGAACCATATGTTCTAAGAACCTGATTGATCTTATGGTTTTCAAGTAGTACCTCAATATACAATGGGTTGTTATGGTTTGAACCAAGTGTAGACATGTCTTTTTGATAAAATGTGACTTGATGAAATGAAGAAAAATATCCCATAAGGTTATACAATTTTTTTGGATTAATATCATTCGGAATAGTTGATTCTTGTAAAAGGCTATTCAAAATAGTTTTATGGACTTTAAAATGTATGAAAGAAATTTAAAATGGAAATTTTCATAGGGGTTTTGTTCAATTAGTCTGATAAACTATAAGGATTCTCAATATTAGGACAAGATTTTTTGGCCTTGGTTGATAGATTATTTATCTTTGGATTCAAAGGCACAATGTTCACATTGGGTTCAATGGAACAAAAGGGTAAAGGGCCCTGAAGGGTAACTCATGAGCATCTAATTGTGATTACACAACATAGAGGTGGAAAGGAGTTATTATAATTAGAAGATGAAGGCAAAGGGCCTTGAAGGGTGACTTGAAAGCATCTAATTGCATTGGCATAATTTTGAGTGGATGAGGAGCCATTATAATTAGAATAAAAATGCTATCCAAAAATAGTAATCCATGTAAATGGAGTCACAATAGAGTTATGCAAACTCAATGTAGCGTTACTTGAGGGAGAGGATGTTAGCCCTATAATAGTGGGTCCCATACTTCAAAGAGCATGAGATGGTTCATGGGACTTAATAGTAATAGTGGCAATATGGATTACATAAATGTGTCCCATAGTGTTGTTATAGTTGTAAATCATGTTGTTATAACCCAAGTTATTATCCTAGGTATTATGATCTTGACTATGATTTTGACCCTGATTTTGGTTCTGATTCTGCCTTCTAATTCTATCCTTGGTTTTGATTTTTCCATGGTGGCTATTGATTATGTCAAAGAAAGGGATCTTTGTAGATTCCCATATCTTGATTAGTGTCTTAAGGAGCAAGCTTGATTTCAACTTAACCACTCTCGATTATATCTTTAATAAGGTACCATAATTGGTGGTAATGATAAGCACCATGACCAAAAACATGATAGAAATTACACCATTCATTATCCTTGTACCAATCTAGATTTGGTTGATCTATAAGAAATGGCCTTGGTATTAGTCACACAATTAGGTTAAATTTTATGAGCTTTTGAAACACTATCTCAATAGGTTTTCCCAATTTTTTAAAGACTCTGAATTGATTGTGGAATGTCCTCCATTAAGGTTTTCTTTGCAAATTGGCTGGTGGATCAATGGGAGCTAATTATACATTCTAAGTTGATAGGGACTACACCATTTGCATGTGTATTTTTTAGTTACTCCATTCCCTACCATGTTCTTGTTTTTTCTAAAATCCTTAGGTTTCTCTTGTGAAACCATTTGAACCTATGAGTGGGTTTGATTTGACATTTGACCCTATATGAATTTTTTAACAAGGCCTTTGGAAATAAGCACCTTCTCAATCTGCACCAATTTGTCAATAATTTCCTTAATTGAGTTAGTAAAAGTAAGTCATAGATTGTGTGTAACCTCAAGATGTAAGTTTTGTGCAAAAATGTCTACAAATTGTTTGTTTGGAAAATTATGTTGAAAGTGACCTAATAATTATCTCCACCTCTATAGATTTGTTGTGAAGATTTATCCATCATGTTTTTTGGATTTTCAAAAATTAACAATGGTCAATTCATGTTCAATGTTATATGAGAAATGGTTGACAAATTTTTTTGATAAATCATTCCAGTCTATAACTGATCCTTTGGGTAACTTAAGTAGCCATTCTAGATCTTGTCTTGCTAAACTTGATAGAAACAAATGAATCAAATAAATTCTACTATAATCAAACTCTTGGAATAAGATAAAAAATGTCTAAATGTGTTCACGAGGGTCACCCTTTCATTTCTATTTATCAAATTTGGGTGCCTCAAAATGAGATGGAAAGGGGACTTGGAGAATAGAAAAATAAAATTGATATGGACTTATCTCATCAAATTTGTACTTCTTAACTTTTTTATTCATTCCAATCATGTCACAACCTTTTTCATATAATTCAAATCTTGCATGTTTGGTGTATTCATGGGTGAAAAATAATTCTGTTGGGGTGGTATGTAACCCTGTTGTTGAATGTATTTGTTAGGGATGTACACCCTATGATTCATGAATTGGTTTTGGTTTTCTCCTTGAGTTGAATAAGCAATCCATGAATTCCTTAAAATTTTCTACCTTGAATTATACATGTTCTATTGATTTTGGGGAGTTCGTGTTCTATTCTTCATAGTAAATGTTGGTTGAGATGAACTAGCCAAATTATTTTGTATGATTTCTTCAATGCATATTGAATGTTTTGGTCTTTAGTTTTGTGAAGGAAAAAGAGGTTCTTTATGATTTAAAAATGTATGATCCATATCTAGTGAAGCATATTTCATAACCTCTTGGGGTTTAGGCTATTTTATTGAGACATTTTGATCCATCGTTGTTATGTTCTCAACTAAAGTTTGTGTTGGTTCAACCACATTCCCTTGTTCTTTGGAAACATCACTATGGATTGACATAGCAACTAAAGAGTCTATCAAGTCCACGATAAGTTGATCTACATAGCATTAACTTATCTTTTTGATCTTGGTGATAAGATCTTGATCAGTTGACTTTGAATCTATGATTATTTCCTTACCTTTGATAGAAGAAGGTATGTTTATTTATACAATGTTTGCAAAGGATTGTTCTCACTATTGTTCTCCTTATCTAACCAAAGTATGTAATTACTCCACAAGAAAATATAAGTGTAGTCTAGCACTAGATTCTATCAACCTTAGGAGTGCTTCATCTTTATCCTCTAGAGGTTTATATTCAACATAATCTTATTTGGATCATATTATTGTGGGAATGTCTTCAAAGACCATAAAATTTTCTTGGCCATCATAAAAGTGTTCCTCCTCATATCTATATACATAATGGACCCCATTGTAGACACTATAAAACTACAAACATGCTCCTAGTCATCACAATACCTTTGGTTTTGTTGAAACTCTATCAACTACACTTATAAGTTTGATAAACCTACCTAGTCTAACTTACTTACCTAATCTAGAGTCAAGTTAGTTACTTGTCTAGCTTAACTCACCTTTTCACCCATTTTAACCTATATTTTTCCTAAGTCCTTGAATAGTGATGGTCAAGGTCACCAAAGATGGTCACCCTAATTGATGATGATCAGGTTGGATAGCCTAGACTTAGCATGCAGCGTACAATACAAGCCACTTCCTTGATTTTCTAAATATGGTAGTCTAAATCTAGTTGTGATCCCTTTACATGGATGATTTATATTTATAATCCTTCTTCATGTCTATTTTAGACAACCACTTCAACCTCTTGCTTATGCCTCTAAGAGAGAGAGGCCTAGGAGGTTAAACCATCTACAATTATTATCAAGAGCTCTTTGTATCTAGAATCTCTTTTTACAGGTCAATCAAGTTAATCTACATTATCAAGTGCTATTAGCTATCACATAGGGATCCTACTCATCGTTGAACCTCCACTAATCCCCTAAGTACCATTACACTACTAGAATCAACTTAAATTCCACTAACAAGCAAATCCACATCAACTACCCACTAACTAATTTTTGATAAGATAAGCATTCATTTTCTTGTATTCTTTTACTAGGTTTTCATTCCAATCCTAAGCTATCTCCAAGAATCCACTTTCTAGATCCCATTAATCAACAAACCCAAACCCTAGTTTCACTTCCAGCTTCACTGATAGGCACTTGGTGATGGTCACATGATCACTGATGGCTACCCTTGACTAGTGATGGTTTCATGACCGATGACAATCACTTGTGGCACCAAAAACTATCAAGCTAATTTGACCCTCTTACACCCAACCAAATTCACTTTTCTATATCCATACCTATTCACAGGACCTTTTCTAATTTTTTGAGCCATACCCTAACCTGTTAGCACTAGTACTAATCAATTTTTCACTAATTAGATCATTTCTAGTCTTTTTTTAACAAGCTTTTCTTGTATTCAATTTCAGTAATCTTCAATTATTGATGCAAGTATCTTCTTTCTAATTTTATCAACTTAATTATTTTAATAGGGGGATTGACAACCCTTAAGGAAACTCTCACTTCCAAGATCTACTCTCGATAAGCAATCAACCTTACTGTCTATCTAATGAACAAGTCTACCTTAGTGCTTTTTTATCTATAGTTATTCCTCCTAAGACAAAGAGGAGATCTTACAGTCCTTTGATTCAATACATGCATAATCAAATAGGTTTTTCAACCACAACTTGTATTGATTTTATTTTTCTCTCATTCTTTAGTACTTAATTGAAAAATTACTCTTAAACATTCTAACACACCTGGTGGGACCTAGAGTCTTTAATCACACTTTATTTGCATTTGTATGCTCTCCCCTCTATCTGTGCTCATAATTGAAACTAAAATTTTTTTTGGGATTAAAAATAACTACATCCATTTCATGATTTTAACATTAGTTCACTTTGAATTAAAGCACAATAATCTTATTGTATCATCACCTTTATTGCACACACCATCCAGACCACTTTTATCAATCAAACATCAAAATACTTTGAGATAAGGCCTGACTAAGATTTCATCACCCAAAAATCACCTTATCCATTCTTAACAATCCTACTTGGAGGTCATTACCAAGAGGAGAACCAACTTAGCTCTCTGGTTGAGTATATACTCTAGGCATCAATATATATTGGCTAAGCACCTGACACCCTTATCACTATGGGACTATGAATTAAGGGGGTAGGCCCCAATACCAAGCCATATATTTATTCTCATATAGATTCCTTTCAGCACATAAACAACCTAAAACCAACCATAGATTACTTCTATAGTACCTAATCTACAAGCCAACTTCTATCACACATTCTCATTAACTAAAGGATAAGACAAAAATGATATTAAAACTAACCTATAGGCTTAAATGTACTTAATAGTGTGTGTCTTGATTTCCTTGATAATTTTCTTGTCTTCTTCTTGTTTGAGTGGTGAGATTGTTCTTGTTTTCTCTCCCCTATTTATTGTATGGTTCTCACTCATCAACAACAAAGAGACATAGTAGAACAAAACTCATCACTTAAATTAACATCTTCTACCTCCTCTTCTATGGAGTATGTCTCCAAGGTAGAAGATTCACCTCATCCATTGGGAATCCCTACTTTCCCTCGAGTATTTACCAAAGGAGACATGGATTTTACCACCTTTTTAAACAACAATCCAGTATCCCTTCAACACTATCTTAACACCTCTGGTCACCATATCTTGGTTTTAAATCCACCTTAGGATCCTCCTTATGGCATTCCATCCCACCTTATGAAGGGTATCCTTGTTTCCATGGTCACCACCCAACCTTTAACCACCTAAACATCTTCATCTACTAACCCCTTTGATGCTATGATTGAGAGCCAACCTATCCAGCCAACCATTACCCTTACACCTTCCACCCCTACTAATGACTCCTCTACATTGGGGACAAACCAACTATTGACCCATCATACCCCACTTGTATTCAAGGTACCCATTACTGACATTACCAACCTCCCCTCTATCAAACCTAACCCATTGATTAATACCCCTTTACTAAGCTTACGGGTGCCTATCTCTTCTACCTCACCACCCCTTAGCACAAAGGTCATTACCTCACCTCTTGTTACCAACCCAACTACCACCCATGCCCAATCCATAAGGACTTCTCAGTAGTTACCCATTGCACCCAATCTAGGATACATCCCTAACCCACAAGGGTATGTACCCACTACCCAACCTATAACATCCATATTGTAATATGTGGTAGCCTCTCAACTACCAAATAATTACCAATATGCTACCCAAACTCAACCATAATATCATCCTTAAAATCCTTTTGGTGTACCACCTCAAATTGACCTAATGAAAATGCTCATGGATAAAATGACCAACCTTGAGTCATCCATTTTAGGGGCTCATAACATCTTATCCTGTGATCAGATTTGTAATGAACCTATTCATCCATATATTCCTATCAGTCCCTACCCTCCTCAATGGGAGATTTTAAAATTTTCCAAATTTCAAAGCAAGGAGGACCCCAACAACACCTTAGGGATTTTAGGAATTCATGCTACATGATTTCTTATGATGATTCCCTTCTCTAAACCTTCCCCATGTCTTTATCTGGTCTAGCACTTGACTGGTATAGTGCCTTTATCAAGCATTCCATCTTTTCTTTCGCCCAATTAGCACAAGTCTTTTTGGACCACTTTTCCATTAACATTTACAAGGTCTCTATCACAAACCTCTATTATATCAAATAATTCAACAATGAGTCCATTGCCAATTTTGTCACCTATTAGAAAAGATTAATTAATCAAATTTAATTTTCCCTACCTCAACCTAAACTTATATAACTTGTCGCTTGACCTCACACCAAACATATATCTTCTACACTACATGTCCAAATCGTTAAAACCTTTGATGAGGATTTTACCATGACACGTAAGCTAGAAAAATGGGCCATAGATGAGGGTAAATTTAAGTTATAAAACAAGAACTCTACCTTCAATACCGATGAAACCTCTTCCCCCAAACTAGGCAACCAAGCCAATACTAGAACCAAAACTAAGGGATCCAAAAATGTCATCATCCTTAAAACTGCCCCTCCACCCAATGTCAATCAACAAAATTCTCCCATTACCTCCAACCAAAATGCAAGAAACCCAAACCAAAGCAACCAAAAATTATTCACTCCACTTGGAGAATCTTACACCTTAGTTTTAGAGAAGCTACTAAAATCTAACCTTATAAAAATTCCACTTATCACACCTCCCCAACAATTTGATTCTTCTCGTCCAACACCTACTTTGTATAATGAGAATAACCTCGATGATTATCATCAAATAATTAGACATGATATCAACTAATGTAATACTTTCAAGAATGTTGTTTAGAGTCTTATTGATAAAAGGGAATTCATGTTAGATAATCCTAATGCCCCTCAAAATCAAGCTCTTGACATCTTCATGAAATCTTTTCCCAACCATGCCCTTATAAAAGCTAAGGACACACAAGCTAAGTGCTCTCATAATGCCCACATAGTCAACATGGTTTGTGATACACCTACCCATGAGAACCTAATCAAACAATCTACCCATTCCTCCCCCACTTCACTTATTGAGGTCATGGAGTCACCTTACCCTCTTTTAGATAGCCAAACCAAAGAAGTTCCTTTCTCCCTAGCTACCCTCATAGAAGTTTTGGAATCATCACATATTACCTCAAATAGTACATCTAATAAAATCAACATTCATGACTCACCACCTCCATAAACTACCTAACAAACCGCTACTCCTATGGATATTATGCCAAAAGGAGGAGCATTTATACCCATGCCTCTTATGTATGAGCCATTTATCTCAACATTGATTCCCTCACCTCAAGAGATCAACCAACCTACCAATCATCCTACCCAACCTACAAGTCTATTTATTGCATCTACTACCCATGGATCAGGACTAATACATAAACCTTTTTACATATGAGTATAGAAATTGGGATTTTCCTTTAAATTAGACATAAATCAAACAAAATTTTGGGAATAGTTAGGGCTTCCCTCCATCAATAAACCTGAACCTTCTAACATGACTCCAACCAACCAATCCATCATCTCTCCACTACCTCTTAAACCAATATAAACTTCTAACAACCCTCAACTTATTAGTCAACCAAAACAACCACCACTTCACCAACCAAACCTTTCAAAACTCTTGGTGCCTTCACTACTTTGAGTTTGGTTCACCCATCCTTGAAAGTATACTTAACTTCACCCAAGCCTATACCTAGATTTCAACCCACACCAACCAAGAGGATGAAAACATCAAAGGGATGCATGAATGAGACTACCTCCCTCTACCTTACCATCTATCTTAGGGCCTCACCCTTCCACTTTGCTTAAAAAGTAAACCCCTTTCAACATACATTTCCCATTGTCATTGATTACACCAACACATTTATTAGTTGCTGCACTGGTGCTTCCTAGATCATAACCAATCAAACCAAAAAATTTGGTTACCTTAACCACCAACATACCTAGGCCAAGACCATCCACATAAACCACCTTACCCAATCCATCTTTCAGACAACCTATTACCACCCACACACCCATCTTATCGAACAAAACTATGAGCCCAAAACCTTCCTTACCTCTAGTAGAATCCTATACAACCATTATTCAAAGGTTAGTATAGACCTCCTAACTCACATTACCTCCCATCAAACCTTTTGATCCTTTTGGTTCAAATCCAACCTGGTATAATGACCATCAAATATGTTCCTATCACAGGACACCTGTGCATGACATAGAGAATTAAAAATATCTCTAAGCCATTATCCACAAAATCTATGATGAAGATGATCTATTGGTAGATGAAATTCCATCCATTCCTCCACCATTACACCCAATAACCAACCACCAACACATTCCTAACCCCCCACTCTCACCTCAGAGTGATAGAGAATCCACCCAACCCCCCATCACACCTTCCCCCTCTATCCATACCATTAATGTGGTCACATGGTCACAAAAAAAGGATAAAGGGAAGGCCAAGGTGTCCATTCCATGGACATACCCATCAGCTAACCCTAAACCAAACTTGATCCCAACCTCCACATTTACAACTAAGCCCAAAGTTACTATCTTAGGCACATCAGAGGCTAACCCCTTTAAATCCATCAGGATAGTCATCCTTAAACAAATCCACTATACCCCCACTAAAATGAGCCTCTATGAGCTCATTTACACCTCACCTCATCATCATCAGGCCATGATCAAGGATATGTAGGCCACTAAATTCAAACTAGGGGATTCCCAACCCATAGAGGCCTTTACTAGTGCTCTCCACCCTTGTTACCTTCAAAGACTCAAAGATACCTTCTATCCACCCTGAAGACCTAGATCCCCCTCTTTTATTATATCCCACATCAAACAAACATGGGTTATGATTGATGGGGGAGTCAGTATCAACATCATCTCTTCCCATGCCTATGAATAACTAAAGCTACTAGACAATGTCATGTCTGAAGCTTCAGCCATCCTTAGATCTTTTAACGACACTATGACCACTACCTTGGGAATTTTCATCCTTCATATTTGGCTAGGACCTCACACACTCCCCAAACTCTTTTATGTAGTCAAAGGTGATTTCCATTACATTGTTTTGCTAGGGAGAACTTAGATCTGGGCCATGGGTTATGTACCTTGCACCCTTCACCATTGTGTCAAGTTTGAACATGAAGGTCAAGTTGTTACCATATGAGTTGACCCTATCCCTTTTATAACATGTAATATAACCTACCAACCTAATGACATTCTTATGCTTCCATCCAAAGCAATGCAAATAACCACTATCAAGCCCTCACCCATGCAAGTTGAAGTCATTACTTATTCCCATTTCACTAAGGCCTCTACTAGTTCATCTATCCTTTTGGATAGGATACCCATCACTAAACCTTTTGAACCTACATTCTAATGCCTTACCCTTGGATAATACTATCTCATCACCCTTGATTTCTCTAAGAATACAAAAAACTCAACCACCAACGAGGTTATGACTCTAACATTGGAGCCATTACCCCCTTAGGGGCTCTGAGCTATCAAACCCACTTTATCTATGGGAGAATTGATAATCCACTTAATGTATCCATCACTCCCTCTCCACCTCTACCTTCTCTTATTTGGATAACCCACACTTCACCAAACTATACCTTCACAAATGTGCTTAAAAGGGATTTAGTTTGGGATGATATGAGCACAACCCACACATGTTGACCTTGATTAAGACCCAAATCCTCATGATAAGTATGGTCTAAGTTTCATTCCACCCAATAAGAAGAAATCCAAACAAACTACCCCTACCATTGTTGAAGAAGAAACCCCTTCCTCACCAACACCCCCTCCACTTATGGGTGAGGATGAGGACATCATCCTATCTATTTTTTTTCATCAACATGATTACCTGCACCCCCTAACTTAATAAAAGGAAATAGAATCCATATGCATCCCTTTGATCCATCTTGAGCTTGTGGGAGAAGACTCTCCTACCATTAACACTGTTTAGTGTCAGGATGATGATATTATTCTCACCTACCTTAGTGTACCAGATTCTGCTATCCACAAATATTTACCTCTAAAAACCTAAACTATGTTGAATGAATCTAATAAATACATTGACATAGACACTCTAGACAACCCCCAAATCATTAAATTCAGTCAAAATCTCATTGCTGAGGAACTATAGGACTTCTCCACCTTCTTCCAAGACCACAATATTGCATTTGATTGGTCATATACTAACATGCCTATTATTGACCCAGTCATTACCACCCACAACATTGTAAACAATCATGAAACAAAACCTATCAAATAGAAACTTTGCCAATTGCACCCTCGCATAGCCTTCCTTATCAAATAATAACTTCAATTCCTTTTTTATGTCAACTTTATTCAACCCATTGATTATCCCTAATGGGTTTCAAACATCATACCTATCACTAAAGCCATAGGGAGACTCCGTATCTATGTGTAATTTCATGCTCTGAACATCACCTGCCTAAAGGATGATTTTACTCTACCTAGCATTAACCAACTTGTTGATCTTATAATAAGCCATGAGATGCTATCTCTCATGGATGGATTCTCAGGTTAAGATCAAATTTTGATTTCCACTTAAGATCAACAAAAAACTACTTTTATCACCCCATGGGGGACTTTCTATTATAGAGTCATGCCCTTTAGTCTTAATAATACCAGTGTAACCTACCAACATGCCATGACCTATATTTTCCATGACATTATCCATATAATCATCAAATCCTATGTGGATGACCTTTTTGGGAAGTCCAAGCTTCATAAAGACTATTTAGTCTTTCTCAAGATTATCTTTGAGTGAATTATCCATTATCACATCCACCTCAATCTTAAGAAATGTATTTTTGGGGTCTACTCAGGCAAACTTCTCAGCTTCATCATTTCTATTCAATGAATTGAGGTGGATCTAGCCAAAATCAAAGCCATCCTTGAGATGCTGCCTTTAACCAATCTTAAAAAAATTTAAAACTTTCAATGGAAACTTTAATCCATTCATCACTTCATCTCCTAGGTCTCTGATCAATGTTAGCCCTTCCACCACCTCTTGAAAAAGGATATCTCTTTCAAGTGGAATGTTGATTATCAAAAGGCCTTTGATGCCCTCAAAGAGTAACTACTATCTCCACCTATCATTACACCTCCTAAGGATGGATAACCTTTCTACCTCTATATCTCTACCACAAACCACTCCTTAGGGGTGATGCTTACCCATCAGGATGAACAACACAAGAAACAAGCCACTTATTACATTAGTTATACACTTGTCAACTATGAGACTCGGTACACACATACTGAAAAACTATGTTTGACCCTAGTCTTCATGGCCACCAAACTTCACCACTACCTTATTAATCAATTTTTTTTGTCATAACTAATACTGACCCCCTCAAATACATGCACTCCAAACCATACCAAAACCAACATATGGATAAGTGGCTCATGTTTTTAGCTAAGTTTGACCTTGAGTTCTTCTAGTAGAAATAAATCAAGGGGTAAGTAATTTTGACCAATTGGTTAAGGCACACCTAACAAATAACCAACCTCCCTCTTTGGAATTTATAGACAAGTCAATTACAATTCTATCTCAAGCAAATTTCACCAACCCAATAACCATGTTTTTCAATGGTTCTAAGTGTCAACACAATGAGGGAGTTATTATCATCCTTATCCCCCTCATTGGTGAGCCACTTCCTTTATCTTTTAAACTTGACTTTAAATTTATAAATGATTTGGCTAAATATTAAGCCCTTGTAATAGGTCTCCAAACTGCATTGGCCCTGGGAATCAAAATAATCAATATCTTTAGAGACTTCTAGGTTTTGGTCAACCAAGTCAATGACATTTACCAATGTAAGAATGAAATGATGAAATTTTATAGATAACTCATCATATAACTCTTAACATCATTCAAACACTACCATATCTAATCCACCCCTTGGTCTATCGACAAGTTTGTTGATACCATAACTTCTCTTGCCTCTCAGATCCCATCAGCACCCTCAAACTGCAAGCTTTCAATCATTATTCACCACCTCACCAACTTTCTTACACCAAGTCAAACACTCCAACCATCTTCAATGTGAAAGATATTCTCCCTGACCTCTGGTATTAGTAAACCTTTGACTACCTTCACATTGGAATAGTCCCTTTGAGCCTCTCTAGGAACACCCATCGAGCATTTGTTTAAAGCACATCTTGTTATAACATTATGGGAAGAATCATCTATAAATAAGGCTTAGATGGCCTCCTATTCCAATTCCTCCATGGTCTGGAAGCCTCTCACACCACCAAAGAGACACATGATGGTATCTGTGGGGGTCACTTTAGTGTCCTCACTATGGCCAAACATATCCTTCACTTGGGCTATTACTAGCCTAACCTTAACCAAGATTGTTGTGATTATGTGAAAAAGTGTGTCAAATTTCAACAACACACTAATTTACATCATGCACCTAATAATACCCTTTGCATCTCTGTAGACTTTTGGCCCTTTTCACAATGGGGTCTCAACCTTATTGGAGAAATCACCCACCACTCTTCATAATGACATCATTATATCATTATCACAACCAAATATTTCACCAAATGGGTGGAGGACATTCCCCTTGTCTCAACAAAGGCTAAAAATATTATTGAATTCATCACCCATCACATCATCTACCATTTTGGTGTTCCCCATAAGATCATCATCGATAATGGTAAATCCTTAAAAAATAAACAAGTTTAGGGCCTTTGTGATGTATTTGGAATTAAACTTAGCTTTTCATCACCCTATCACCCATAAGCAAATGGACAAGACAAAGCCTCTAACAAAAACCTTAACAACATGCTTACTAAAATGGTCAATGCCTCAGGTTAGGATTGACACTTGCACATCCCCTTTTCCCTATGGGTATATCGTACTAGCATCCAAACCCATACTAGTGCTACATCCTTTTCTCTCATCTTTGGAGCTGAGGCTATCTTGCCTCTTGATATCTAAACACCTTATCTTTGCATATCTTTGTGTAACCTCATTTTGAAAGATGATTACCATCAAGAATGTTTATCCCAACTTAAGCCACTTGACAAGCATCATTTGGCCACTCTTTCTAATCTTCATGCTTATCAAGAACAAATTAAGTGAACCTATAACAAACTCCTGAAAGTCCAAGAATTCAATATTAAAGATCTTGTCCTCAAGGAAAACCAACATGTCACTAATATGCATAAAAATAAAAGGGGAAAATTTGCTTTCAATTGGCTTGGACCCTACATCATTACCCATAAGTATGGATCATGAGCTTATCATTTATCTATTCTCAAAGGTAAACTAGAACTTTATCCCCTCAATACTTTGTATCTACATCCCTTTTATTTTTAAATAGGGATCACTAATCCCCATTTGTCTAATTTTAAGCTCATCCCTTGTAACCACATACATTTCCCTTTTTTTAGGGGCAACTAACTACAACTGAATCATGTGATTATCCATCAAAATTATAGCCTAATATTGAACTATGGATACCATGGCTCTATTTATGGCATGATTCTCATAGTACTTCCTATATATTTGAGATAGGCCCCTATGGTTGTTGCCACCTATACCTCTTTGTCACTTAATAAACTATCATGTCATCTTAGTTTTGTCTTCATAAAGGTAATCCATTGAGCATGTATGAGCGAGTCTATGTCAAGAAAATTCAATCAATAGCAATAGAAATATAAAAATAGTAAAAAAAAATCATGGGTCATCCTTAGCATCCATAGCTTTCTCCCTTGAAGGATAACTATTGAAAACTTATTCTGATATTAAAAAATTTAAGGTGGACTACTCCCTTAACGGATATATATCAAAAAAAATTGATCTAACCATATAAATTTAGACCACTCCCCTAAAGGATGGCTGGATAAAGCATTAGTCAAAGTTATCAATTTCTTGGAAGCTTCTCACATCGCTCAGTTTCCTCAACCCTCAGGTAAAAGCAATTATAAAAAAAGGCAAAAGTAAATTTTTTTGAAGCTACAATCAACTCTCATAAACAACAATAAATTTGGCAAGTCGTAATCGGATCTCTTTGGTAGACTTCCCACATCAATCATTCTACACTTTATATATAGACATAGGCTTGTTTATACTACCTCTTTAGACACCTATAAAAAAGGTATACTAGCCTCACTAATGGTTCTAATTTCACCCACTATTCCTCCATATATCATATGCATGGGACTATGAGCTTACTTGACACAATATAATCAGGATACCTATTTATCAACCTAAGAATGCTAATGCAAAGCATTCAAAAGGCTTATTTTCACTAAGCCAATCCAACTTCTGGATTTCATGTCAGTCTTTACCACTAAAAAAGGCATTGTGTTCCTTTTCTCATCTTGTATTATTTTATGTAGTCCTAATTCTACCAACATAAATAATAAACATCATACCAAAAGCATAAACATCATGAATAATATTAACAACCAGACCAACATCTATCTATCAATGAGCCAAGCACAATGTAAACATATAAAAACCAACCATAAGTAGTAACCTATCCATCACATTGTGTAAGCCTCTAAATATGTTCTTACACCACAAACCACATCAAAGTACAAAATATCATAACATATACAATTCACCATTCAATCCATATAATCATAAACATGAGCCATAACATGTATCCATTCATAACATATCCTATCATAACCATGAGTAGAATTAAAAAATAATAATTCAACTTTATAAACATCACATGCCTAAACTACTGGGTCACATAACCATAACCATGAGCATCCATGACCATAAATCACAAACATGAACATCACATAAACTATAAACATCCATCATATATAAAACATCAAATATCATACATCATATATAATGAATATTCAAAATAATACATGTAGCAATGTACCAAATTCTCTCTCAAAAAAATATACATCTTCCTACATTAGCACATAGGTTGGTATCAAAATAATGTACCAAAATCACATATCCAAGCATAATCATGGGGCCCCACCAACTGTAATTGGCCTTATACCACTATCACTAACCCCCCATCTAGTCCTACACCTATATCTATTGGTGATCCCCCTAAATCCCCTACCTATCCAATCATGGCTTCCCACTAGCCTGGAGTAGCTATTATTTCCTCATTGGCCAAACTAGCTATATAATCTACATATCTCATGGCCTAGGGAAATTGATCTAGCACCATGGCCTCATAATATCTAAGTTCCTGTATAGTGGCTAAGTAACATGCTCATGGAACTAAATCAATTGCTCTTGTAGCTACCCCTATCCCTACAAAATATGCCCTCATGACATCTTTCTCACCTATAACCATGGTAAGGGAAGCTTGTGCTTGATCTCTCTCAGTTCTTAAAGACTACACTTTTCCCTATAGGGTGACCACCTATCCCTATAGTGTGGCCACCTATCCATATAATGTAGCTACTATTCCTTGTAAACTAATAACTTGGGCTAGATCTACATCTATGGGCTATTAACCCCCATCACCCCATCTAAATTCTACCACAACATACCTGCCCTAGTATCTGATTATGTAACCATCATCAATGCCTACATCACCAATAGGAGCCCTTTCTGGTAACTCCTCAAAATCAAGCATAACCTCTTATGGCTATGGTGTGGGTAACATAAACTCTACCTCCTCTCTTTTATACCTAGGTAAATTAGGTGGGATCCCCTAAACAAGCCCAAACTATCTCTATACATGATCAAATGGGAGAATCTTGTCCTCACCCTCCCTATAATCATATATCCATTACCAATTCTACAAACCTAAGGTGTGATATCTGAGCCCTACCCACTATAGCCACCTAATGTAGGGCTTCCATATCATATCCCCAACTAATAATCCAACCCATTCCCAAAAAACACACATTTTTACACCTCTAGATAAGCAAACACAATACAAAAACTACCTCACAAATTTTAGCAATTAAAAAGCATAAATACATAACCTTGACCATCGATGGTTCTTTAACCATCACTGATGACCTAGTGATGGTTATCCCCTTTGGGTTGATCAATGATGGTCAAGTTGAACCATCATTAGACACTATCTCTACCATATTGGTAGAGACTCAAACCTTATACCTCTTACTTTCACCAAATCAAGCCTAAAATAGCATAATCCCTAAACAATCTTAAACCCTACACTAACTAGAAATTTAAACACATCCCTTACCTCATTCTAGGAGTACTATCATGGTCACAAGCCTCATCCAACCACTCCATCATATCCTTAACCTACCTTTATTTTCTTAGTCCTTTCTTGGTATGTACACCACTAGCTCACTTCCACCTTAGCAACCCTTAACCCACCACGTGCAAAAATGTCCATAATTCATCAGAGCAAAAGCACAAAAGTCCAATAAGTGAAAATAACACTCACTTTTTACTTTTACCCTAGCATATTTTAGGGTTTTACCCTAAACATCATCGATTAGGGTGACCAACATTGGTTGACCCATGGGGCATTCCCCTAACCATCACAAGTCAGGGTCCCCACCTTATTTTTTAAGCACCTACCAGCAACCAACCTAGTTGCTCAACCATATCTTTCCCATATGGGAAGAACTAAATTTAGCCTAAGGTTTTTTTATATATTACATCCACATAACTATATAGGCAACATCCATGTGCCTTATTCACATGAAGTCCACTCGGCCATGACCGCCAACTTGACAACCTCATCACCTTATCATTGGTCTATTTTAGCCTATTTGGCATACAAGTTTACAACACTTTTTTGCCTAGTCCCTTAATTGCAACAACAACATTTCCATGTTGACCTTTTTTATTTTATGCCACCCCACACACACTGACCTACTTGTGTCTCAATAGTGGCACTTCTTACCTTAGATACCCATGACACTTGACCCATTTATGTTTTCCCTAGGAGCACTTCTTGCCTTAGATACCCATTAGAAACATAGAAGTCTCTTAGGATACTTGTGTTTATGAGTGTTCCCAGCTACCATGCCTTTAGGTAGTCATAAAGTTCACTTGTCACTTATTCTCCTTAGCACTAACCCTTCCTTTTTACCAATATTGGTAATTTTAGTCTTTTGCATGATCTCGGCTATTACACCATTTTATCACATTTTGTGCACAATTTTACATCTCACGTGCCCAATCCTTTTTTTGTCACCTACATCATGACCTACTATCTACATATTATCAAAATTTTACCTATCTATGTTTCACTTTCACGTCGCCATCTCCTAGTTTGAGGGGAGAACACCTCCTCCTACTCTCTAGGAAAGTAGATCTAGAGACAATCTCCATTTTTGTTTTATTGCACATTCATATAAGCTTCATAATATAAAGAGAAAAATGTTGACACTAAAAAACCACACACATGGTCTTAGTCATCACAATACCTTTGGTTTCTCTTAAACCTCTATCGACTACACCTATAAGTTGACAAACCTATGTAGCCTAACCTACTTACCTAATTTGGAGTCAAGTTAGTCACTTATCTAGTTTAACTTACCTTTTAAACCATTTTAACGTATATTTTTCCCAAGTCCTCAATTGATGATGGTTAGGGTAATTGATGATGGTCACCCTAACTGATGATGATTAGGATAGACAACTCAGACTCAACATGCAATTTACATGTAAACCACCACCTTGATTTTATAAATATGGTAGTCTAAATCTAGTTGTAATCCCTTTGCATGGATGACTTATATTTTTAATCCTTCTTCAAGTCTAGTTTGGATAACCACTTCCACCTCTTGCTTGTGCCTATAAGAGAGAGAGGCTTGGGAGGTCAAACCATCTACAATTATTATCAAGAGCTCTTTATATCTAAAATCTTTTTTTGTAGGTCAATCAGGTCAATCCATATTATCAAGTGTTATTATCCATCACATAGGGAGCCTACCCACCATTGACCCTCCACTAAGCCCCCAAGTACGGTTACACTACTAGAATCAACCCAAATTCCACTAATAGGCAAATCTACATCAACCACCTACCAACTATTTTTTGGTAAGACAAGAATTCATTTTCTTATATTCTTTTACCAAGTTTTCATTCTAAGCTTAAGCTATCTCCTAGAATCCACTTTCTATATCCCATCAATCGACAAACCCAAACCCCAATTTCACTTCTAGATTCACTGATAGGTAACCAATGATGGCCACCTGATTAGTGATGGTTACCCTTGATTGATGGCAATTGTATGATCAGTGACAGTCACCTATGGCACCAAAAACTAACAAGCTAACTTGACCCTCTTAAACCCAACCAAATTCAATTTTCTATGTCCCTACCTATTCACAGGCCCCTTTCTAATTTTTTGCACCATACCCTAACCTATTATCACTATCACTAATCAATTTATCACTAATTAGATCATTTCTAATATTTTGTTTGAACAAGGTTTTCTTGTATTTTATTTTAGTAATCTTCTATTATTGATGCAAGTATCTTCTTTCTAGTTTTGTTAACTTAATTATTTAAAATAGGTGGATTGATAGCCCTTAATGAAGCTCTCACTTTTGGGATCTATCTCTTTCTAGGTAATCCAACTTACTATATATCTAATGAACAAGTTTTCCTTAGTGTTTTCTTATCTGTAGGTATTCCTCCCAAGATAAAGAGAAGCTCTCACAATATTTTGATTCAACATGTGTTCAACCAAACATGTTTTTCATCCACAACTTGTATTGAGTTTCTTTTCTCTACTTCTTTAGAAATTATGTGAAAAATTACTCTTAAACACCCACTATGAGTGTACCTTTGAGTCATGTCTAAAAAATTTATTATCTACATTTGGTAAGTTTTGGATTTTTTTTTGCAAACATTTAAATAAGATATATGCTTTTGATCTTTTATAAAAAAGGTAACCAAGATATTCTAATAAAAAGGAGGGTGGCGTAGTATCACACATAATTAGAATAATGTGTTAAAAAAATTACTCAAACTTGGGTAAGGTTTGAAATCGTAAAAATTAGAAGAGGGTATGATAACTCAAAAAACTAAGTGTAAACTAGTACACCAAATGTAGATTGAGAGATACGTCAATACCATAAAAGCTAGTTCAATTTTGATGAGTTAATACTAGGAAATTAGAAGAAAGCCCTTAAAATTAAGAAGGTGACAATGTGAACCAAGAAACCCAAGATGTGAAAACATGCAAGATTTCCGAAGTATAAAACTAGAACCAAACAGGTAGCACAATGCTACCACATGGTAATCAGAAGGCATTATAAAATATATTCTAGAACTTAGAGTGTAAGTGATACACAAGATAGCTTAAGTTCACCAATAATCAATTGATGATGAGTCTATAAATTTCCTTCAATCTAAATGGGAAATTAAACCCAAGTTAACTCAAGTCAAGTGAAAATTGGAAATTCAACCCAATTTAACACGTTAACCTAGAACTTAGAAAGGTGCAATTATGAATTTTAATTATTAATGAAGTACTTAAAGATTTTGGAAAATGGTTTATAATCAAATGGGTATCATAACTACACTAATGAGACAAACAAACATAATGTTTAAGATGATTTTGATAAGGAAAAGATGATTTGGATTTTACCAACGTAATGCCTCCTTATTCAAATAAAATGGTAGATAAATGTGTCTGGTTATGACGTGTGTTTACAATCAATTTTAGAATCAATTCAATGACCAAATAAGTAAATACAAAGATAAATACAACTAATTAATTATCCTAAGCCCTAAACTGACAAGGTTGCTTTATATTATTGAAATCCATCTTTATACATACACTTGAGAGGAAATTAGGTGTTCATTTAAAATAAAAGCACAATAATTGGAAAGGTCTTTTACACCCCCTTATCCCAAGAGATAATATGTCAAAATGGACCTTTAGGTTCACCCTGCATCAATAATACTCTATGGTAAGTGGGGTTTCCTAAAAATTACAATTTATGACCATTTAGATGGTCCCAAATGTGCCTAACACAAAGGATGCAACACATCAATTAGATCCACATCAATTATCTTGTTGTGAAAAGGTCTTGTCTTTTTCACAACCACTACATTGTTAATTGCTCAGTGTAATGCAATGTCTTGATTGATCATACATTCTAGGCTAGATTATCACTACTAGAGTTTGCTTAACTACTCAAGAAAATGTCCCATTAATCATGTCAAGATGTAGATATGGATTAAAAATATGGTTAGATCAAGCATTAGTTATGACAAACACAAAGAATGCATAGAGAACTAATAATCTAGGCTAACCTATTCAATGGGGTGTGAAAATGACAATTAAAAACTCAATAATACAAATAAAACATACATTACCTTCCCAAGAGCATCCCATCATCCATAAATGTCTTAAAACATGTTTTCCCCCTTGATTGGGTGATCTTGTCTTTATCAATGATGCAAGCTAAGATCCTCCATCATCTCAAGATCACCATGTATAATCTAGGCTTATGATATGCATATCAATGCTATGTCTATCAAATGAAGCTATCCTATTGCAAATAAATAATTATAATCAACACAAAAAAAGTTGTGGAGAGAATCTTGCATTATAAGTTAACACAAATTAAGCTTAAAAATATGAGTGAGAGGCCTCTTATTTATATATTTTTAAAATTGATCAGAATGAACTATGACCATCCATCTTGAGATCAATATGTGTGGCAAAGAACCCATTCAATTTTAGAGGCTCAAATCATAAATTACCTCATAAATATTTGGAATGAAGGAGAATTAAAGAGGCATGGGAGACCATAAAGATAATATTTGTTGCATTTATGGATTATGGATGCCACCCCATTAATCATGTCATTTGATGATGAAAACAATAGGAATAAATTTCCAAAAATAAATATTCAATAACTTCCATGGAATTCTTACTTAAGCTCATAATTTGGTATAACTTGCCTAAGTAAGATTGATCAATTTTAGTACAATTATTTGGAAATTGGTGCATAATTAATCAAATTGGTCAAAAAGTCATATTAGTTGGTCATAATTTGACTCAAGTGGAATTAAAAGAAGAAGTTAGTTAATTATGGATCCTCATCCCATTTAGGATGTTTTTGACACAAAATAACACATGCACATGCCTCATTCTAAAGAATTTAGTAAAAAAGAGTGATCCAGAGCACCCAAGTGTAAAATCAATATTTTAACTCAAAATGATTTGAGAAAAGTTAATAATCATATAAAATGCATTTCCCCATTTAGGGATACATTAGCCTAAATTGGAACTTGTATATGACAAGATCAAACCATTTAGTGTGTTTAAGTGATTTTGGCCTAAAGTGTGGATTTTCACAAATTTTGAGTAAGATTGACAATTTCAACATAATGGTGTTAGGAATTGGATGTTTACAATTATCGGCTTGATTTTTCAAGTACCAATAATATAATAACATATTAAGCCTGATCATTGATTTGTATATGTCACAAAAAAATCATATAATACATATTTAGGTTTATAGTAAATCTCAATTTGTTGTTAATGAGGTTAAAAATCATTATCAAACAAAATAAGAGCATTTGATTCCATACAAAGAAATGGTAGATAAATTGAAAGAAACATTAGACACATTTGCTATTGAAAGTATCCCATGTAAGGATAATAATCATGCTGATGAAATTTATTATGTGACATCATTAATTCTCATAGATATTGATGATGGTTACATAAATTTTATGATATGATAGTTACACCAACTTTTAATTAATGACAAATAAAATGGATGCTTTAGTAGTTCTTGTAATAACATACAATGTGAAAAATATATAAAGATACAATGATATATATTTTACTATACCATGATTTTATACCAAATCATTTTAATCAAAATAATAAGCATAAAATATAACAATAAGAGCTATGTTACATTATTATTGGGGATGCCTTGTTCAAAATAGGTTTCGATGGATAGTTACTCAGATGTCTTACAAAATATGAAGTGAAACCCATTTTTCTATAGATGCATGATAATTAGTGTCATAGACATTTTAGGGGAAAAGTAGTGTCCCACAAATTATTATGGCAAGATTATTATTGGCCCACAATAGAACATGAATGTGTCTAACATGCTAAATTATGTGTCCAATGTCAAAAATAAAGTAAATTAAATTATGCTCCATCTCATGCATTATAGCTAACTATCTCACCATGGCCATTATCTCTTTGGGGATTTGATTTAATTATAAAAATATATCTAGTATTAGTGGGAGGCCATAAATAAATAATTATAGCTACATAGCTTTTTACAAAATGTATAGAGGAAATTCCCCTTGATTTTACCATAAGAGATGACATATGCATATTATTAATGATAAATATTATTTCTAGGTTTGGTTTACCTTCAAATATTATTATATATAATAGATCATCATTTAATAACAAAATGATGAAGAGTTTTTACAACAAATAAAAGATAAAACATACATTTTCTACACCATAATACCCACAGGGTAATGGTCAATCAAAATTAACAAACAAGACTGTTGTTAAGATATTGGAAAAAAAATTAAAAGATACAATACAAATTGGCATCAACATATGGTTTATGACTTATCAACATACCACACTAGTGTCTGTACACCTAATCAATCCACACCTTATTCCTTGTTTTATGGTACAAAATTAGTTATACAAATTGAGCTTGAAATCCCATAATTTTAGGTTTTTATCAAGGATATTATTGAAGATAATGAGTATAATAAAAAATGATTATATCAGTTAAAAAAATTTAAGTATAAAACACACACATGTTATTGAACATTTACAAATTTATCAAGATCAAGTTAAGTGTGCATATAATAATAAATTTTAACCACATGAATAAAATGTGGGTGATATGGTACTAAAATAAATTAAAAATAATATCAATGAGGAAAAATATCATTTTTTTAAAATTCAAACCAAATTGGTTAGGCCCATTTATAGTTAGATAAAAGTTTAGAAAATGTGTGTACCACCTGGATAAACTTGAAGTAAATCCACTTAATATCACAATTAATATTATGCATTTGTGTAAATATTACATAGTCATATCAAAAATTCCAAAAAATAAAAAAAGTAAGATATTCTAGAAAATACAAAAGCTTCCAAATAAAGCAAAAGTATACTTTTTTTAACATTTCACATGTTTACTAGATTTTTCATATGTTTTTTACTTTATGTTATTAGATAAAAATAATTTGAATACACATATATTTTTCATGAGTAATTGAGTGTGATACATACATACATTAGATCCATGATACAGGACCATGTAAATGTTGGACCTTTCTTCTTCCCATGTGACACACTACATTGGGGGCATCTTGCTTCTATTTGATTATGATTGACATATGTTACAATGTAATAATATAATTTTTAATTATCACATTAATATTATATAATAAAATTTATGCATGCCTATAATCATGATACTATCTTATAAATTATATTTGAAATGGTATTCTAAAAGACATTTTGTTAACATATGTATGTAGGGACTAGTATGGTATGCTTATGCTAGTTGCTTATTTTTCACTTCATATATTCATTTAAATTAATTGAGTAGACTTATTATTTATGGAAAATTTAAATATGTTCCTTTTTTGTTCACCACAATTCCTTGAGTATTTTTTATTTATTTGGTGTGTGGACATTTGAATATGTCATCCCCTTGAGTGTGTAGAATTTGAACATGACCCTTGTTTGTAGTATCCTTAGACCCATATTTGTATAACATTGAGTATTCTTATGTATGTTATTAATTTTTTATTGAGCTTGTTACTATTATATGTTGACATGATCCATATAATGCACCTCAGGTCTTACTATTTTTAGATTCTATGAGATTCATTGATACATATACTTTGACATGATACCACTATATGTTCTTTACTACAAGATTAAAAAAAGTTGTCTTATCATTGTGAGATAAGATAAATCATAGGTGGGGGATATCTATGGTAGAATTTAATAAAGACATGAATCCACGTACATATAGTTGATAAAATTGGTAGAAAATGATATAGTTTAGGTGATTCACATATACACTTGGGACATAATGTTATACATTTGGAACATATTTGAGATTAAAAAATTTATATTTTTTACACATTATACATAGTTTACAAAGCAAAAGTTAAATTTTGATAGATACTTTAGCTTAAGACATATTTAAGGTTCATATGTCATGCAAATTCATTAAATTACATATATAATATTCATGCACTGACCTTACCAAGATGCACTATTTGAGATTTTATCTACTGCAACAATTGACTCCTTTGATTAGTGTGATAAGAATTCAATTCCATCAATAGACTTTTCACTATTTCTATTTATGGTAGGTTGATATGGCTACACCATTTGACTTAGGTGAGGTTGACTAGATTATGTTTAAAATTAAGTTTTGCGATTGAGACTAAGCTCTCTTGATGCACTTAGAAATACTCACCTTCATACCTAATTGGGGGAAATATCACCCTAAAATTCCCCTCTTCATATCTCCAAGGTTCAATTGTGAACCTATTTCTAATGCTTCATCTAGGAAGAATTATTACCAAATCAAACTATTAAGAGTCAACATGGTTGCATTGACACATAAGTGTACTCCATCCTTTCTCTCTTTCATTTCACAGTAATTTAAATTATTCATTTTCATATTATATACACTAATTACACCTATAATATGATCTTATTTTTATTTCATACACATACAAAAAATTAAAATAGGGATCAAGTAAAATTGAGTGTGTTATACATACCACTATACACATTTATTTCCTTCAACCTCATAATTTCATCCTTATGCATTACAAGATTAAAGGGGGGTGAAAATTTAGATATTCAAATATGTATTTATATGTTAAAATAGTATTTTACACTTGGAAAATGAGTCATGGCTCTACCATTTAGTTATTGACCTAAATTATAGCCAAAAAAAGTTGTGTTAACTATCTCATTATGCCTAAATGATTATTTTATAGTCCAACCTTGATATTCTAATTACCCAAATTAGTTATTGCAAAAATATGTTAAAAACCTTATACATATATTTTAATATTATTTACATGACTTAAACAATTTCCTATCTTCTTAGAAACTTGCATTAAGATTTAGATACTAACATCAACACTAGTGTCCTTACTCCAATGCAAGTGTTTGTACATTATAAAAACTCAAATTTGAAAATATTTATATATATATATATAGGTTGGAATATTTATTTCCTTTAACCCTTTAGTGAGAAACATTTTAAAATGTGTGGTATAAATAAAAGTTAAACCCCACTCATTATTCATATATCAAACACCTATCGAGCTTATAATACATTACATAAAATTAATTAAACAACTGTGTTATTCTACACTATTCTTTCCTATTTCCAAATCAATCATATGAACAATATTATTATAAGTCTAAAGTATTAAAATAATAACCCATTAATAGTATTACCAAGTTACAATATAGATCAATACATGCACTTGCATATAGAATATTACATAATTATTCACATACAAGTCCATATAAGAGGATAAATACTTTATTCCGAGGCCCTCTTAGGACTATATGTTTATGTAGGTAGTGCTTATTGATATATGGGTATTTAAGGTTATATATACTTCCTTTGAGCCTACTAAATCCCATTTTTTCAAGATGGCATACCCTATTTGTATGATCTAGGTTTTTGATTAAAAGACTAATATCAAGAACCTATGCACATGATATGAACAAATAATATGAAAGGTGATAATCAACCCTAATAGGGTCAGGTGGTTTTTTTTAGAAAATATTAAATATTCCATATCAAACACTAGTGGTAGAATCAAGACACTAATGTCAACTCTAGTGTCTACATAATGGTGTAAGTGTCTAGGTTGATAAAAAGAAAATATTTAGAATATGATGATGAGATCAAGATATTTGACAATCCACTTTTACACTTTCATTACTTACATATGCCTATATATCATTGTACAAGATAAGTACAATTCTTATTTCATATTGTTATTATCATAATATTTGAATGCTATAATTTACATATTTTGCATATTCCTAGATTCAATATATCTGACCAGAATATCATTATAATCAAAATTCATTTAATTAGCTCACTTTTTAGAGTAGCTTACTCCTTTGTTATTTAGGCTACTCTCTTTTTGTTAATCCTTATCTACAAAAAGGTTAAATAATGGAAAATGATAGAATAAGACAATAAAAAATAGAGATAACATGTAAAATTATAATAAATAATTAAATAAAAAACCATAGGCATGCACATTACATAATAATGTAATAATCTCAATTTAACCACATAATGTGGATAACCATGTAACACACATTACGTAGGTACTAACAAGATATGATATAACCTATGTAAATGACTGAATATGATAAATGAAAACCAAGGATTATATCACTATAAAATTTTATGTATAAATATGCCCCAAGGTAGGGCATACCACATATATGAGAATACCCACAACGTAATGACATGAAATTATCCCCATAACATCTAAAATTCCAAAATCATGTATAGCCTATTTTTATTGCATGTAACCCACTCTAATAAATACCATCATAAGTATGCACATAAAACATGCATATGTAAACTTATACCATAGGCAAAAAGCATGATATGTATTAATCATTTTTTTTTCCACTTTGAAATGTTTTTTTTTCATTTTGTAATTTTATAAAATAAGTAGGTAGATGAGTGTAGTTTGGAGTCAAAAATTGAACATAAATAGGCATGCCAAGGGGCACAAAAATTAAGTATAATAATAAAAAAGTTATAAACAACCCAAAACTTACCTCAGAACTCAATGTATAATAGAATGGTAAGGTATCAATATATATGCTATCATCATCATAAAATCTAATAAAGTGTATGGAATGGGATAAAAAATCCAAGTGCAAGGGCTAAGGAAACATAAAAAGTACCTTAAACTAAGTGTCTAAAATAATATTAATGCACGAGAAGGAAAGAGACTATGATAGATGAAGAATATAGTCAACCCAAAAGGAGGAATTGACATGAATCATATAAAATATAGAGGAAAATAAGTTATGTATAGTTTGAAAACTATACTATAATAATGATATATCAATGAAGGATAAGATATAGGCTATCATAACTAACTAATGATATTATCTATAATTTGAAATCCTAGACTATAGTAGTTAAATATGTCACTTGAATAATATTAAAAGTAGTCACAATATGTGTAGTAAGTAAAATCATTATCCCAAAGAGAGATATGATGAGATTTGGATAGAGGCACTGATAGAACCTATTCAAAATCATGCATATGAACATGTGATAAAATAGGTTATTAGATATGATTTTTAAAATGAGGTTGTAAATAAATCCTTGGAAATGAATGATTACATATTATAGGGATAAAAGGTGTGATTTTAGAGATTGATTTAAATTTTAGGTTTATGGATTTAATTTTTAGGTTATTATAAGGGTCTGAGTATAATAAATCATGGTATAAAATATATAATAAATAAAACCATTAATTTGTGAAAGAATTGAGTTAATGTGATATTTATCTAATATAAATGAATGACATAAATTTAATAACTAGTTAGAAACTACCTAAGATGAAGGATCCAAAAAATAAAAACTGGTAGAGGAGTTAGTATGAGTGTCATAAATAGGATCTAGGTGTCAAAAACCCTCCTGGATAATAATACCCTACCTTGGATAGTAGTGTTTTGGCACTAGTGTCCACATTTGGCACTATTGTCTTTTATGAAAGAACTGATATATACTTATAGGAACACCTATGCATGAGTCTTCAAATCTTGTTCCTATATGAACAAACCCCACTTTGCTATCTGTGACCTATTTTTATTGATTTTGTATGAAAACCCTAAACCTCCATGTGATTAGGGGATTATATTGGCACAATTAGTAAAGGTGTGATGCCATTTTGGTAGGATGGACATATTTAACACCCCACTATGATGATATTTTCACACATACCAATTTTCTAAGGAGGGATCAAGCCTGATGTAGTTCTCCCCACCTAAGTACTAGGTAAATTTCAAGTGAAGCTAGTATGAATGCCATTTTGAGTAATTTGAGTGAGGTTTGAAACTTGAAATCCATGTATTCTAATCTTAGGAGGGTTGTAGATAAATATATGCATAAGTTGTGTAGAATATGGATTAATAAATTTGATTGTGCACAACTTATTCTAAGTTTATTTATGTGTATTTGTATCTCATTTCCATATAGTGAATAAAAGGATAAAATTCACACACACACACACACACACACACACACACACACACACACACACACACACACACACACACACACACACACACACACACACACACACACACACACACACACACACACACACACACACATATTACTTATACAGGGTTTTAAATAGGTCTAGGTCAACCCTAGGTGTCTTAAGAATTAAAAAGATATCCATTAGAGATAAAAAGAGGGAAAAGGATAATAACTCCCCACTAGGACATTAGTGTTGTGATGCTAGTGTCTATTTATGGCACTAATGTCCAGGTGGCAGAACTTGAGGTACTAGGGGTGTAATAAACCCACTGGGTTTTGCTAGATTAGGGTATTTTTTAATTAATTGCACATATTCATCTAATAGATTTCACCATGATGAAACCTAACTAAGTGATCTTTAACTAAATGTTTTATTTGTAGTTTACCTTTTAAAGGTCTCTAAATAATCCATTTAGCTAATTATCACCATAAAAATGATATATCAAAATAGATACAACATTGAATATACATATGAAAGCTACATTTATTTCATATAAATAGTATTACAAATTTAACCATAGCTGATACAACATTACAAACACTTATATAAATGTAAATATGAATAAACATTACAATTTTACCAATAATACATGTCTTAATAATAATAATAATACAATGATATAAATCTCCATAGATCATAGTCTAAATGAACTAAAGTATCAATTGGTAATATTAAGTGTAGTCCTATTACGGGGAGGGAGAGCATCATCTGAGTGCTTTTCCACACCAACCATAGACCATTGATCCCTCACGCTATCTCGAAATGAGGGAATCTAGAGTGATAAACTAGAACTCGTGTGCTATAAGATAACTAATACATGATGTATACCATAAATAAATCCATTATAACATGATATCATAAAAACATGTAAAATATATCAAAAAAATGAAATGATAATGTTTAATTATAAACATTACTTTGGCCAACATTTTCATACAGTTATTGATCTCTAGGATCAGTTAATTCAATACACACCACTCAATCAGATTAAACCTCATCTTAGATTGATGGCACTAATTAAGTGATTGGAATCTATCACACTACTTATTTAGGGTCATTAATGTGAGATTTGATTAATAATATAAAAAATAATAGATTCAAATAGAATATTTCCTATTAGCAGATATAAACTATGCTAAGTATATAAATATTAAATACATACATTTATTCCATAAAATTTAATACAATGAATCTTCAATCATCTAATTTATTATAGAAATATAAATAGATTCATAAATAACCCTCATTAGTAACATACCATCCAGGTGAGAAATATGTCATGGCATCTAGTTTTAGAATATCAATATGTAACTATAAATGTTATTTCATCCATCTATACACATTTATTATCAACTTAATATTCACATAAAAGAAGTACATAAATAAGATCATTTTAATACAAAAATTTAAAATGATAAGTATTCAATCCAAATACCTGACATGCTTAAATGTTTCGTCATCTACAATCAAACACACTCAAAACTTATCCAAAATAAAAAAATACACCCATGTGTGTGTGTGTGTGTGTGTGTGTGTGTGTGTGTGTGTGTGTGAGATACCATGATATGTTTTATAAACATTAACCATGTAGGAAAATCTATATATGATAAACCTATTTCTAATGTTGTATTAAGTTTAAAAATCACAAGTTTTTATACCTTATATGTATATCCATATGTTTCAGCGAATCAAGCTAAGTCTTTAACTAAATAAAACCTCAACCAATAAGTATATGGTATACTCTAAATAGATTAAGCTTTTATCCATTATCTAGAGGTATCACATATACCTATTTACTTAGGTTAAGATATATCAAAATCAAAGATATATAATATGATTCATCCATAATGCTATATATAAAGTCAACTGTGTTTATAAATAGACTAATTTCTATTCAAGGGAAAATATTTTCTATATGCACCCTGACTTATTACAAACCCAACCTAATGTATTTTACAATTAAAAATACATATATTTTACCTCTAAATCAACCATGTTTATAATTTGTACATTATAATACATAGGATGATTCATTTAAACCAAAAATCCTATAAATAAAGTCTCAACTCGCAAACATAAAATAAACCCAACCAATTGTCTAAAATGTTTTTATGTATGGAAGATATATATATTTATACATATAAAATGTATACATGCTTATAATGTTATATTTTTATAACTTATTGTAGACAAATCCCAAAACCATAATATTGTCTATATTCATAAGAAATCTATTAGACAGTAAAAAGTCATTCTGGGGTCTTATGGAATAAGATCATTATATATTTATTTTGGAATCGAATTCATTTTAATTCTTCTCTCATACTAAAATGAAACCTCATATTAAAACAATAATTATTTAGTGGTGTGACAATTAATGTATAAATTCTGTTTGGCTTCCTAAAAGCATAAATAAACTTATTTAAATTCTAAATAATCTCAAGTTCAAACTTAAGCCTAAAACCAACTGATTCCTTTATAAACATTATTGTTTAGTATTTTAAATTCATATTAAAACCCAACAACACAATTATTGAGTTAAATATATGCACACACATTTATATGTATATATATCCTAGGTTAATATAGTCCTATAGGATGTATATACATATACATATACATGTATATGTATATTGTTTATTAGATAAAATATGTAAATGAAATAAAACTAAATTTCATACTAATCTACCTAAATATGTTATACATAGCTGAACCTTATTTTTGGGTTATTTTAAACATGAACCCAAAAAGTCCTCAAAACAACCAGTGTTCTTTTATAGACAACATTTTATACTTATTAAGAATGATTTATAACCAATTTTCAAACTAAGTTTAAAAATTCTAGTTTTCATCAATAGTTCATCCTCATATGTATAAATATGTTGACGAACCCCCAAAACCAAGAATTATATATTAAATCCCTATGGTTCAAAAATCAATAGAGTATTCCTTTATCCCATGGTTTCCATTTATGTAAGATAAACACACAAACTCCTTTTTTTATTCATACTCATAATTTATATTCAATGACAAAAGATTCACACAATATTAGACATTTAGGCTAAGGGTTTCAAGGATATAAGTTTCATTCTTTGGGTTTTTAAGTAGTTTCATTTTGTTGAAACTATGCATAAGGATAAAATTTTGGCCCTATGGATGGTTCAACCATCCATAGGGCCAAACTTTTATCCTTATGCATAATTTCAACAAAATGGAACTACTTTAAAACCTAAAGAATTTATTACTAGATATCAATATTTCAATCATATGAATTTTAAAATGAAACCAACTTGGTAAGAAGTCCCCTTTTTTAGTTATAAAATCATTTTCCCCAAAATTTCTCCAAGCCTTCTCTTTTCATTTTTCTTTCATTGAGGCATCCTCCCATAAGTCTCTATCTCCTTCCTTTTATTATCTTTCATGTTCCTTTATTTCCACATATATTTATCCATATTATTTAACAAAATAATGACTAAAACTATGCATGTAAATAATAACTTAATAGAAACTAATAGTCTTCCACCATTTTCTCATGCATAAAACCTATTCTCTATAATTATTTTCATAATAGTTTTGTAATCTCAAGTCAATGACTATTTAACCCTAATCATCTCAAAAATTATATAATTAAACAATAAAATAATAATTATAATATCCCTTTGAAATTGTGCATGTCTATTGACTTTACTAAATCCTCTTAACATGGTAGTTAATATCAAAGAGTTTGACCACCTTCTATATTGACTTAACAAAATTAATTAAACATTATGTAATTCAATGTTAATGTAACATAACACAAACCTTCAAGCACATAATAACATTAAATCAAAATAGTTATTTTTACCAAATATAATTTAGACAATTAAACTTTCAATATATTCCTATACAATGCAAGATCTTCACTATTAGTCATAAACACATTACTTAAACATAATGACTTCACCTTGTCATTTAAACAATATACCAATTATTTAGCAATATTAATATTAAAATATTCAAACATCAATAATCACTTAAAAAATATATCAAGTAAAGTTACAAAAAATATATATTACTATAACAATGAATACAAAACAAAACACTATTTATAATTCACTCAGTTCTAACCAAGACAATGGTAAGTCACATTAAGACATGTACAAATTCAATCATTTAACCAAGCAATATCATATGAGTAAATCTAAGTATGATAACCATATTAGTGTAATCACACATGTAAATCAACATGATCATTAAATGAAGCATATTAACAATGATTTAAATGTAGATAAAATAAAATATATATTACAACTATCCAAATAAAGCAATGAATATAAAATATGATAAACTATAGTGGTGTGTGTGTCGGTTTCTATACTTTCTATCTATCATCCCCACATGACTCCATCTACACCACCCTTTCTAACTACTTCCTCCCTCCATCACACTCTAAGGGATGGATCTATCCTGTGTCCACCTCACAATAATGAAGGTTGTTAGCTTGAAACATATATAATCCATCAAATACTATTATAATAAACTATATAACATGATCATAATTTACATAATATAAAAGTACAACTAAATCCATAGCTAATCAATCTTGTAAATTAAGTAACATATATAACTATCCCACAATCAACATATGAAGTTAAGCTTAATTAAACAATAGTTAACCAAATAATAACCATAATAATCCATGAATTAATAGGTTATTAGGCTTAGAGAGAAATTGAGATGTGACTATTGGAGAGTTATCAATGATGTCATGGTGATGTCATGTAGGTGTCCAGGTGAGTGGATGAAGTGCATTGATAGTCTAAGTGACAATGATAAAGTGTGCAATATGCTTATCCTAGTATGCTTGAAGTAGGATTGGTTGATATTTAGAGTTTGTATATTTAGAGATGATTAGGGATGAGTTTGAAGTATTGATCATGTGTAATGGGTCCTATAAAAATTCAAGAATGATTTGAGTGCTTGTGTGAATGAGTGTATTTCAATTGTTTGATTATTTTTTTTCATCTAGACATTTTGGGTCTAGTGGAAAAAAATTGAGTAGGCAGTTTGCTAACATCACCATTGCCACTTGTAGATGATTAAAGGGGAGTTGATCATATGGTTGTGATCAAATTTATGCCTAGTTACTATGCACTAAATTTTATGTCATGAAATGAAGTGAAACATAATATATTCAAGTGCAAATTTGGGCTCCTAGGTAGTTTGATAGTGTTTTCCCATAGCTAAATTTACAATGTGGAAAGAAAAGCTAAGTAGGCATTTTGATGGTGTTATATTTTACACGTATGAAGGTCTAAGGAGAAAATGATCATATGGGTTTGTTTATTTTTGTTCCTAGTTGATATTCACTACATTTCATGTCATGTGATGAAGTGCATCAAAAGATATACATGTGCAAAGTTGCCCTTCAAGGCAATTCTTGACATAGTTGGCTCTATGGAAAAAAATCTAAGTGAGAAGACTAATGGAGTTATATCTCACATGTGAAAAAGTTTTAGGATAATTTTGACACATGTTTGGATTACCATATGAATGAATATCATATTTTATAAATTTCAGAACATGTGAGTGAGCGAGGTAAGAGATATGACTGTGCAAAGTTAGCCTTCCAAGCAGATAACAATAATCCCCATAGTCTATTTTGCATGATGTTAAAGATCAGAACCAAATGGAGATATAATGTCTTGAAATTGATCTTAAAGTGATAATCTATGGTGTTTTTTGATTGAAATGAGTCAAAGTTTTTGTTAGTTAATGAAGTTAAATATTGATCTCCTTAAAAAAGGATACATGAAGCATGTATATTCCAAGGTGTCAGGAAGTAGCAAGATGAGGACAAGTGTTTAAAGTTTAACATAAATATAAGGTAAAGATTAGGATTATTATAATATATAATAGTGCATGGGTATTCATAAAAATATATATCAATAGTGTGTATTTATTGATATGATTTCAAGGTGTCTAATGTTTAACATAGATAAAGACTGAGCTATGTATAGGAGATTGATGAAGTGCATTAAGTCAAATAGTCAAGATGAAGATACAATGATGAGAGATGAAAGGTAAAGGTTGAGATAATTCAAGGAATATATATGGTTCATGTTTAATTGGATATGATAATACATAATATGAGGACAAGGTGTTTAAATTTTAACTGTGACCATTTGAATTCAAATATTTGAATTTAACAAAGGAAAGACCAGTGTCTGGTTTTTGGGCATATCTTTTGATATATGTAGAATTTTCTCATGATGTAAAAAGTGAATTTGTAGATAAATCCAAGGATCATAAATAAATATATACTTTAAAGTTTTAAATTATGTATTGTCAAATTTATGAAGGTTCAAATTTGACTATGCGTTTGTGTTTGCTCTATAAGTAACTTGAAAAGGGTAATTGAGCTATGCTTATTGGTATCTCAATGTTTAAAGGTAAGATAAATATTTTAATATGTTATAGAATCCATGAGGACCATATATGTGAATTATTAAGGTTTTATAAATCATATTTAATATGAAAAAAGAGTTAAACTACTATGTTTTTATTCATGGTGACTGTGTGTATAGAAATGTGTTTGAAATAATTGAGAGTTAGTATAAGGGTGATGTGATGGATATGGGCACTCAAGAAGGACCTATAAATCATGTGGCATGGGTTAATTATTTTTAAATTGGTCCTATGTTCTTTTTTTAATTTATGAAGTGTTAAATGGGTGAATAGGTCTCTATGAGACCTATATGAGCTACAAGGGCCTAATTGAAAGGTGTATCTAATTAAGAGTGACCCATATGCTATGGCTGACCTATTAATATTGTATTTAGATATGTATTTTTATGATATATGACTTAATTGTTAAGACATGCCTAATTGGTGACCAAGATGTTGATAATAATGAAGGCTTTGCAAATAGTGAAACCAAATGAGATGATTTTTAGATTTGTGCAAGGATTATGTGAGGGAAGGAAAGCCAAGTGAAGGAGAGAACCTTTGAAAGATAACTTATAGGTCATTAAACACCATTATAGAGTGAATAAGATGAGTCATGATTTTTTTATTAAGTTGGTTTGGGAGGACATATAATTCGTTGGACCTAATGATCCTAGAGGAGGTAAAATGAGTTGGTTTCTAGAGATTTGTAAGAGGCTTGTGTGAGAGGAGTGAAAAATGAATCAAATAAGAGAGAAGAGGTAGTGTGCCTAGTGGATCAATTGATGAGTGGATAAAATTAAGGACTATGTGTATTACTTGTATTTTATGTTTTTGATGTCAGAATAGTGATCTTATAGGTTAAGGATGAGTGAAGAGGTCTAGAGCGATCCAAAAGGTGGATTTGGATGCATTGAGAAGGTGTGAAGACCAAAGAGATTGTGAATATTTGAAGATAAATGATATAATTTGTATCTCCATTAGATTGGCAAGTAATAAGTGTTATATGATATGTTTTATTCATATGTGTTGTTATGGTTTCTCAACATCTAGGGGGTTGTATCCTCCTTGTAAGGTGAAACTTACTAAAGGTATAGTTGTTGTGGCATCTCAGCTAGATAGGTTTAATATCACCTTATGGAATTATAGTCTCACTAAATAAGGGATGGTATTTCTTTGATTAGTTATATCTGGTCTAAATTAGATCTTGTCATTATAAGACTATAATCCATCTTGTAGAGTTTAGTGGGTTTTATCCCACAAGAGGGTCTCCCCCATAGATTTTGTACTGATATGATGTATGCTCTTATTCATGATTTGGATGTATGTGATTTCATGTTTATGTTTCTAGATCAATTTGATGAATGATGGAATGGTTTTGAAATTGAATGTGCATTATTGTATACTAATTCACCCCCCCCCCCCTCTTAGTAGATACTTTCAATAGTGACATCCTTCCCCTAAATCTGGACATCATCTTGGTGACACTTATTAAAACATAATTTCTAAATTTAAAACATTATTTAATAGAAAATAAAATAATATGCAACAACACATCAAGAAAACAAATGTGGAAATAGTTTTTAAAACTCATCATAATCCTTCCAAGTGGCACTATCTTCATAATATTAATCCCACTGGACCTTGCAAGGTGATTCTTCTCTATTACACAAACTGAATTTGTGAGTGTCAATTATTTTGATTGGTTCTACCATGACCACCCTAGGATCTATAAATTGCAAAGCATTCCAATCCAACAACTGATAGATCAACAACATACTTTTTAAGATAAGACACATGAAATATATTATGTAATAGAGCTAGAGATGGTGGTAATGCAAGTCTATATGCTAGAGGATTGACCACTTCCAAAAACTCAAAGGGTCCCATATATCTAGCTAAAAGTTTTGTTAACTTCTTGAACTAAATCAAGCTTTTCTAAGGCTTAACCCATATAAATACTTTATCACCTATAGAAAATTACGTTGCTATTCTCTTCAAATCAGCATAAATTTTCTATCATTTGCCTCAACTAACCTTGACCTAATTATCCTGACTTGCCATTCCATTTCCATAAGAATCTTAAGTCCAAAGACTACCTTGTCCTCTAACTTGTCCCAAGTGATTGGTGTTCTACACCTCCTTTCATATAATGCCTCAAATAGAGCCATCTTCAACACTAATTGGTATGAGTTATTTTAATAAAAATTAACCAATAAAAGGTACTCATCCCACTTGTATTTATGATCCATTCAATACATATAAAGGAGATCTTATAAAACTTGGTTAACTCTCTCTATTTATCCATCAATTTTCAGGTGATAAACTGTGCTAAAATTCAACTACGTACCCAGAGTTAAACTCAAAGTCAACTAAAATCTATAAGTCATTCTTAGATCTCAATATAAAATGATATTTTATATAAATCCATGAAATTGATGCACCTCTTTCATAAATATATTTCAAGCAGAAGGTGCATCATCTTTTAAGTTACCTAGTATGAAGTGGGATACCTTGGTTAGTTTGTCAACTACAACCAAGATCATATCATGTCAATTATATGATAATGGTAATGATTGGACAAAGTCCATGCTAATTTTTAATAATTAAAATAATATAAACCAAATTTTAAATCACCATAAAATCACATAACCAAATTTAAAATGTGAAATTAGATTTAATTATGCACTAACATGAATCATGGAAACAATTTCTCAAATAAAAATTAAATGAAAGTAATAAGGAGAGAATATAAACAATAATAAAACCATAACACAATTCTATCATGGTTCACCCAATGTGGGCTACATCCACCAAGAAAGTCCCCAATAAAATTTGTAACCAAAATAAGATTATAAATAACCTCTCATAGAGATAGAATATCTCTTGTATAAAATGTTGTACATATGCTATGATGCACCTATACCTGCACTTGCACAATACTATATCATAAGATGTTGTACCACACCTTGTAAATAAACACCTACACTTTAAAAAAATATCTGCACTTTGACTTTATCTCTCAAAAGCTATACCCTACAAAAATTCACATCACTCTAAATAGTCACACCACACCTATATATATAACAAATGATGAAAAATCCACCAAACAAGGAGAATTGTGAAATGCTTATCTAAGATAAGCATTATCCACTTGGTAACACCTCTCTTCCACCTAAGAAAGCTTATCCACAAGCCCACCTAAGGAAGAATTCACCATCCTCATCTCTCCTCTTCCAAAGGGAACATTTTATAATGATGTGTGATGACAACCAAATCCTTGAAACAAGGAAGTCATTCCCTTTTCCAATAAACAAATACCTCCCTAAAAACAAGGAAGTCAACATGGAAAATAGACATCTAAAAACTAACTCCATAAAACATGGAAGACATAGAAATTAGAAAATTCTAAGAATATTCCACTCACATAGAAGCAATGTTCCACAAAAGGTGGAGTGGGGAAAATGTGATCCCCACATTTTTGGAGATCTCTAAGACCCCAAAGTGCACCACCATGGTCATGTGATAGCCCAAAAGGGATCCACACTCAATTATCTCCCACTTGGAGACCATTTCTCCTGAACAAAATCTATCACTGCTCAATGACCACTAAGGCCAACCAAATCTGAACATAGTCTCAACTTGTCTAATGTGACCACCTTATTCATCATATCCATGGGATTATAGCTAGTATGAATCTTCTCTAGCTTCACCAAGTTATCCTCTAAAGTTGTCTTAATGAAGTGATAATGTAACTAAATGTGTTTCATCCTCGAGTAGAAAGTGAAGTTCTTTGCCAAATGAATAACACTCTGACTATCACTATCTAGTCTCCTAACTTCCTACTCATACCTAAAATATTGAAACAACTCCTGTAACCAAATCATCTCCTTTCTAGCCTTTGTGTACTAACATAATCTATTGTTATGGTTGATAAAGCCACAACCCATTATATCTTGGAAATACAACTAACCATTGTATCTCCAACAATAAATATATAACTTGTCATACTTATCTTGCTATCAATATCCCCTACCATATCTGAATCCACATAACCATGTAAAGTGGTATCTGATCTACCATAACATAATGCAAAATCCATTGTTCATCTCAAATATCAAAGATTCCATTTCACTGCTTGCCAATGCTCATAACCTAGATCACTCATATACCTACTCATAACTTCCACTACTTGGGAAATATCTAGCCTAATAAAAACCATGTCATACATCAAGCTACCAACTAATGATGAGTAAGATACCTTGGACATATTAATATTTTTAACCTCCATCTTAGGACACTACTCCTTTGATAATCTAAAGTGGCCTGCCAAAGGAGTACCAATATATTTAACATCTAACATGCTAAACCTTTCCAAGACTTTCTTCACATACTCTGATTTGGATAAAATCATATTTCTCTCCTTTCTATCATGAGTAATCCTTATACTAAGGATTTGCTTCGTTTCACCCAAATCCTTTATAGAAAAAGAGTCATTAAGCTATTTCTTAAGTATATGAATATGTTGTATGTTCTTTCTTGCAACTAACATGTCATCCACATACAAGCATGATATAATAAAAGAACCATCATCAAAATGTTTGATGTACATGTAATTTTCAAAATTACAGCTTTGTTATCCTTTATCCAACATAAAATATTTAATTTTTTTATACCATTGTCATGGAGCTTGTTTCAAGCCATACAAGATCTTCTGTAGTCTACACACATAGTTATCCTTCCCTTTGACCTCATATCCCTATGGCTAATTGATATACAACTCTTCATCTAAATCACCATGAAGAAAATCAATTTTCATATCTAACTATTTAAATGAAAATCCTCAACTTTAACTAAACCAAGAACAGTCCTAAGAGAAGTCATTTTTACAATACGAGAGAAAATCTCATCAAAATCAATACCTAATTTTTGTGAAAACCCCTTGACCACCATCCTATCTTTATACCTTTTTCTTCCTTTATCTTATGATTTTTTATATAAATACATGAAATTGATACACCTCTTTCATAAATATCTCACAAGTATAGGTGCATCATCTTTCAAGTTACCTAGTATGAAGTGGGACACCTTGGTTAGTTTGTCATCTACAATAGAGATCATATCATGTCAATTATATGATAATGGTAATGCTTGGAAAATTTCCATTTTAATGACATACCACTTCTATTCTAGTATATAATGTGGATATAACTATCCTATGAGATGCACATGTTCAGCTTTCACATGCTGACATTCCAAATAATGAGACACAAAATCCACTACATCCTTCTTGATTCCTTTCCAGAAATAGAGAGGTCTTAACTCAACCATGAGCTTGGTTATACATATATGTCTTTAATATGGGGCATTATGCAATTCCTTTATCACCATGATTCTCATATTCTCTCTATTAGGTACATATATCCTATCATTATACCTCAAAATATCACCACTCTCTACCTTTAATCCTTTATACCTAGGATTATAAGCATTTTTGATAGTGTTTTCTTGACCTGATTGTGGAATTCATCTCCTAATGAGAATTTGATTACCTAATTGCAAAAACTACTCCTAATAGTAGCCATGACTAATATGTACCTCATATGATTTAGAGCATCAATAAATCTATTCTCTTTACCCTTGATATAATTAATATCAAAATTGTAATTAGATAATAATTCAAACTAATGTCTCTAAAAAAAATTTAGGTTTGATTGGGTAAAGATGTACTTGAGTCCTAATTTGTCAATTTTGAGCTCAATTGGTTTCCCTACTAGATAATGCCTCTAATTTTGCAAGGCATGAACTATTTCAACAATTTTTAGATAATAAGGTGCATAATTCACCTCATATGGCTTTAATGTTATAGACTCATATGCTATAACTAAACCATCTTTCATTAAAACTCATCTAAGTCCATCCCTAGATGCATCTATGCATCTCTGAGAATTGACCATTAATATCAAGAACTATTAGCACTGGTGCTGAAGTAAGTGTCATTTTTAGTTCTTAAAAGGCTTTCTCACACTTACTTGACTAGAAAAAACTTTGATTCTTATAATGAAGTGAGGTAATTAGATTTTATATCTTTAAAAAATTTAGAACAAATTTCCTATAATAGCCTGCCAATCTCATGAAACTCCTTACCTCATGTACATTATTATGCACTAGCCATTGATTATGAATTTTATCTTTGTTGGATCCATTGAAATTACATAAACAAAGATAATATGTCCTAGATAGTGTACTTTCTTTTATAAAAATTCACACTTGGACAATTTATCATACAATCCATGCTTCTATAAATGTTGCAAAACCAATTCTAAATATTGAAGATGTTCTTACTCATCCTTAATATATATATATATATATATATATATATATATATATATATATATATATATATATATGGATGTCATCTATAAATACAAACACAAAATAGTCTAGATAATCCCTGAACACATTGTTCATGAGATTCATAAATGTTTTAAGAGCATTTGTGAATCTAAAAGGTAACACTATGAACTCGTAGTGCCCATATCAAGTTCTATATGCTATTTTTAAAATATACTCATCTTATATTCTTAGTTGATGATACCATACTATAATATCAATCTTAGAAAAGACTATTTACCCTTACATTTGACCAAAGAGATCATCAATGTTAGATAACATATATCTATTCTTGATTGTTTCCTTGTTAAACATCATGCAATCAATACATAAGTGAAGAGTACCATCCTTATTCTTGACAAAGACTACTAGTGCACTCCATGGTGACACACTTGGTCAAATCAACCCTTTTGATAACAACTCCTAAATTTGAGCCTTCAACTCAACCAATTCAGTGGTTATCATCTTATGCAGTGACTTAGATTGAGGTTTTGATCTATGTATGATGTCAATCAAGAAATCAAACTCATGTTTAGATGGTAATCTAGGTAATTATATGGGAAACACATCCTGAAAGTTCTTTAGAAAAGGACAATCCTTGATGGATGGTTCCTTAGATTACTTCATCTTATTTATCTTAAAAATAAATGTTTGTCATCCCTTCCTCTAAGCTTTTTCATGTTGAATTTCAAAAATTTGCCTAAGCTCTAACTCTCTTTTCTCTCCATGAAGTTGTGTCTAATTTCCAAAATCATCTTAACACTCAACCTTCTTAAATTAATAGTCAACATTAGATTTATGATTCACAATCCAATTAACTCATATGATCACATCATATGACCCTAATGATGTAGCATATAGATCCACTACTATAGTGAATTTAGGCAACCTAATCTTAGCTTCAGCTAGACACTTTTTAACCTTGACCTTTGACTCATTCCCATACTATACAGACTATGCACTTGCCATAATTATAACTTTTATAGATAATATACTAAGCATTCTGATGCAGGAGCATCTTGGGAGTGCTTAGATATGCTAAGAATATAGATAAAGATTTCTTTCAAAAATTATTGTAATTTAAAAATTCAAATCATGGACACTTGTCAAGAGGAGAAGGATAGGTTTATTTGAGTCAAATTTAGTTATTTTAGATTAAAAAGAGGTCAACAACCTTGTATCTATGTAAAATCAGGAGAATCAAGCCATAAGTGGCATAGGTTAGGTGTTAGTTGCATAATACTATGTTTGACAGCATATTGTTGAGCCTTTTTAGGAGTTGGTTTAGTGGTGTTAGTAATAAATTAGGACTATTTCAATATTGTGGCTAGTAGTGTAGGAAGTAGTGTAGGAGGTTGTGTAGGAGAAAGTGTAGGAGCAAGTCTAGGAAAAGGACTACATATGGATAGATTGTAAAAACATTTTGAAGAAATAATGATTATGGTGTGCTGTTAGATTGCATGGAATAAAAGTTATATTTGTTTACTGCAGTTCGTGTATTATTTATTCCGCTATGCTTCTGCTAAGCTATCTGCTGGTTAACTATTTGTAAGTTTGTAGAATGGTAGATAAATCAAATAAAATCAAGATAGGTGCCATGTATTGGTAATTGATCTGCATGCAAAGTTGTTTGGGAAAATTCATATAATTAAAGAATTTGAAGAGCATTTGTTTTATCGAGAGTCAAAGAAGAGGAGTTCAATATAATGTATTTCAACACGCTATTCTAGATCTATTGAAATGACAGTAAAGGGGAATTATATGATCGTGTAAAATATTTATGGATTCAAATGAATTATAGTCTATATCGAGGACTTGTCTGAGGTCTTCTAGCAAAAATAAGTTGGCTTGTCGATCACAGAGATAAGCTCTACGGGCTTACAAGTAAGATTAAAGTAGACCCATATAATCATCTTGTCATATCAGATAGTCCTAATAGAGTCTGGTAGCTCGATCTAGAAGAAAAGAGTGGATTTGATAGAAAAGATTAGCTTGAATATATGATGAGAAGAAATCACTGAGTAACATCGAAGTAATCGAGTGCAGCATAAAGGATTCCCTTTGTTAGGGAAATGACAGAGACTCTCGTGAAGTTGATCAGCGATACTTTCACTGCGGCTGACCTGCTCGAGCAACCAGATCATCTTTAAACATAGAGCCCGCATGAGGGAAGGGCGAAAGGGATATGTACTTGTAGACCGAACCAATTAAAGGGAGCTAAGGAGAATTTCAATGCTTCTCAGATAGAAGAGAATTATCATCAGCAAAATGTTGGTGAGAGTGTTGGCCAGTCTGAGTCAGAGGACTTGCAAAAATCCAATGGAGGAATTCATCAAGCATCGATTGGAGATTATGTACCAGAAGGTGTTGTAGTGATATCAAGGAGGGTGATGATAAGAAACTACAGACTGTGCAGGAGAAGGAGAAATCTATAGACTCTGCAGGTGTAAATCTACGGACTCTGCAAGGTTGCATCTACAGACTCTACAAGTGTAAATCTATAGACTATGCAAGAGAGGGAGAAATCTATAGACTCTATAGGTGTAAATCTACAAACTCTATAGGGTATGAAAATTGAGTCCCAGAGCCTTATGTAGAAGGTGAGTGCATCATTTGGTGGCAGAGCAGTCTCAGAGCTAGTCATCATTTGGGAATAGATTCCCCAGAGCCATCTTAGCTTAGCTAAAAGAGCATTTGTTTAATTTTGGATCAAAGTTTTAGAATTTGCAGAAGGTGATTTATCCATCAGAATTGGAATCAGAGTGCATAGTAAGGGACATGTAGACTGCACTGTTTGAAGACTAAGGTCAGCAGGTCATCACATTCTAGGAGAAATAAAACATTATGTATCCCCTATGTGAATCAAAATAGAAATTGGATGATCAAAAAAAATACCTAATAGTTCTATGGGTGAAGTTTGATACTTAGGCTGATGATTTTCAATAGTTACATGAATCCTCTACTAAAATGTTCCCTATTGAGAAGTAGAACCTTTGTTCTTTGAATTATCTTGACTACACTCTCAATCATAATGGTCACCTCCACAAATGAAGCAACCTCCAAGCTGTACTTTCTTATTAGACTATTGGTTTCCCTTAAAACCTCCCTTGAAACCATTCCCAAGTTACCTATTCCCTGAGCCACTATTTAACTTAGCATTTTGGTTCTTGAATTTACTCTTGGAGTCTCCACTCCTTGAATTCCAATTATTATTTTTGAAATTTGGTTTAGAACTTCTAAACTTTTTTTTGAACTTATAACTAACTTAGGAAAGAGATTTCATCTTCTATTCTTGCTTGATTGTCTTTTCAAAGATTTAATCCATGGTATATCATCCATGCACATCCACTTTACATCCAATTTGAGATTTTAATCCCATAATGAATTTATTAATCCTAAACCTCTCATCCACCTGATAGTAAGGTACATACTTTAGGAGCTTGGTGAATTGCTCCCAATATTTATTCACTGATAAGTCTCCTTGCTTAAGATTATGAAAATATGTAATCTTCTAATCAAAATAAAGTTGTGGAAGCCATCATGACCTAAATAGTGTCACAAACTTTTCCTAAGTCCTAGTGGTAGAGTCAAGGTTTATCTTGAGCTTCTTGTTTGGCCACCAAGTTATTAATTCACTAGCAAGTTGATATTCTCCCCAAATTCCTTTGGTGACTTTAGAGTAATTTTGCATCTCAAAATATTTCTCCATCTCTATCAGCCACACTTTAGATCCATTCCTAGAATAGTTCCATCAAACTTTAGTGGATTTACATTTTTCATATCTCGTGTCAACTCTATAACTACTCAAGCTCTTGCATCTTATGACACTTCCTCATGCATCTGCTCTTGAGGATGTTCCTACTTAGAAGGATTCTCTTTAGGTTATTTCTAAGCATTATCCTCTACATGTCCATGTACTTTCTACTCTAGGGACATGATTTGGTCCTTAGTTTTTTGCATGGTTTTGAGGATATGATCCAACTTTATAGCTTACTTAGTGGTGAATTGATTTGGATCAATGAGAGTATTGGTATTTGAGGTACCCTCACCTCTTGGACTAACTTGCACCATTCTTATTCTTGCTTAGTAGGATAATAATTTTATGTTAACAGATACATTAAGTCATAGAGTTTAAGCTTCATATCTAATACCATAATGTAGCAACCCCACTAGGTTTAACTATCTTTGGGTAATTTTATTTTAAAATTAATTACACATATTCATCTAATAGATTTCACCACTATGAAACTTAACTAAGTGATATTTAAAATGTATTATTTTTAGATAACCTTTTAAATTTATATAGCTAATCCATTTATCTAATGATTACCATAACAATAATCTATCAAAACATATAACAATTTGAATATACATATAAAGATTACATTTATTCCATATAAGTAGTATTAAAAATTTAGCCATGACTTATACAACATTAAAACCATTGTTGTAAATGTAAATATGAATAAAAATAACAATTTTAAAAATAATACATTTCTCAATAATAATAATAATAATACAATGATACAAAGCTCCATGAAGCATGAGACTCAACAAACTCATGTATCCATCAGTAATCTCAATTGTAATTTCTACTGTAGTCCTGTTACAAAGAGGGAGAGCATCATTTGAGTGATTTTCCACACCAAACATTAACCATCAATCCTCCACACTATCTCTAAACAAGGGAATGGCCATCCCTTTATGAATGGATAGATAATGTTAGTGTAGGAATCCAGAGTGACAAATTAGAACTTGTGTGTTGTAAGATAACTAATACATGATGTATATCATACAAAAATCCATTCTAACATGATATAATACAAACATGTAAACTATATCAAACACATGAAATGATTATGTTTAACTATAAACATTTATTTGGCCAAAGTTTTCATATAGTTATTAATCTCTAAAATTAGTCAATTTCATACACACTACTTAATCAGATTACACCTCATCTTGTATTAATGGCACTAATTAAATGAGTGAAATACATGATACTAATTTTTTATGGTCATTAATGAGAGATTTAGTTAATAATATAAAAAATAATAGATTCAAATAGAATATTCCCTATTAGTAGTTATAAACTATGCTAAGTAAAGAAATATCAAATACATACATTTATTCCATCAAATTTAATGCAATGAATCTTCAATCATCTAATTTATTATATAATAATAAATAGATTCATAAACAACCCTCATTAGTAACATACCATCCAGGTAAGAAACATGTCAAGGCATCTAGTTATAAAATATCAATATGTAACTATAAATGTTATTTTATCCATCTATAAAAATTTACTCTCAAATTAATATCACATACAATAAGTATATCAATAATCTCATTTTCATATATAAATTTAAAATGATAAGTATTCAATCCAAATACCTAATGTTTAACTATTTCATCAATGTATCTATGGTAAACCTTTGTCTAATGTTGTATTAAGTTAACAATCACAAGTTTCTATACCATATATGTATATTTATATGTTTTAGCTACTCAAGCTAAGTATTTATCTAAAAAAAAAAACTCAAACAATAAGTATACGATATACTCTAAATATATTAAAATTTTATCCATTATCTATAGGTATCATGTATACCTATTTAGTTAGGTTAAGATTTAGAAAAATCAATAATATATAATATGTTTTACTCATACTACTATATATAAACTTAACCATGTTTATAAATAAACTAATTTCTATTCAAGGGAAAATATTCTCTATATGCATGCTGAGTTATTATAGACCCAACATACTATATTTTATAGTTAAAAGTACACATAGTTTACCTTTAACTCAACCATGTTTATAATTTACAGATTACAATACATAAGATGATTCATTTAAACTGACAGCCCTATAAATAAAGTCTCAATTCATAAACATAAAATAACCTAATTGATTAAGTGTCTAAAATGTTATCATGTATGGAAGATATATATTTATACATCTCAAACATATACAAGATTATAATGTTCTATTTGTATAACTTATTGTAGACAAATCCCAAAACTAGAAGATTATCTATATTCATAGGAAACCTATTAGATACTAAAAAGTCATTATGGGGTCTTATAGAATAAGATCACTATATTTTTATTTCAAGAACAAATTCATTTTAATTCTTCTCTCATACTACAATGAGACCTCATATTAACCTAGTAATTATTCAGTGGTGTGACAATCAACGTATAAATTTCATATGGCTTCTTAAAATCATAAATAAACTTAGTTGAATTACAAAGAATCTCAAGTACAAACTTAAGGATAAAACCAATCAATTACCTTATAAATGTTACTATTTAGGATTTTTAAATTCATACTAAAACCCAATGACACAATCCTTGAGTTTTTTTTATATGTATACATATTGCAAGTTGATATAGTCTTATAGAATATATATACATATCCATGTATATGTATATTATTTATTAGATAAAATATGTAAATGAAATAAAACTAAATTTCATACTAATATGCCCAAATATGTTATACAAAACTGAACCCTATTTTTGGGTCATTTTAAACATGAAACCAAAAAGTCCTTATAACAACTAGTTTTCCTTTGTAAACAACATTTTATACTTATCAAGAATGATTTATAGCCAATTTTCAAACTAAGTTTAAAAATTCTAGTTTTGATCAATAGTTCATCCTCATATGTATAAAAATATTGATGAACCCCAAAAACCCAAGAATTATATTTTAAATCCCTATGGCTCACAAAACAATAGACTCTTCCTTTATCCTACAATTTTCATTAATATAAGATAAACACACACAGTCCTTTTTTTACTCATACTTAATTTATGTTTGATGAAAAAAGATCCACATAGTCCTAGTCATTTAGGATTAGGGTTTCAAACATATAAGTTTGCTTATGTGGATGGCCAACCCATCCACAAGGCCAAACTTTTATCCTTATGCATTATTTTAGAAAAATGAAACTAATTTAAAACCTAGAGAATTTATTACCAAATATCAATATTTCAATCATATAAATCTCAAAACAAAACCAACTTAGTAAGAAGTCCCCTTTGTTACTTTTGCAATCCTTTTTCCCAAAATTTCTCTAAGCCTTCTCTTCTCCTTTCTATACCATCGAGCCATCCTCCCACAAGTCTCTCTTTCCTTTTATTCTCTTCCATGCTCCTTTCTTGACACATAAATTTCTCTAAATTCCTCAGCAAAATAATGACTAAAACTATGCATGCAAAGAATAACTTAACAAAAACTAATAGTCTTCCACCATTTTATCATGCATAAAACCTATTATTTATAATTATTTGCATAATAGTTTTGTTATCTCAAGTCAACGACTGCTTAACCCTAATCATCCTTAAAGTTATATGATTAATCAATAAAATAATAATTATAATATCCCTTTGAAATTGTGCATGTATATTGAATTCACCAAATCCTCTTAGCATTGTATTTAATATCAAATAATTCAACCCCCTTCTATGTTATCATAACAAAAGTCATTAAATATTATATAATTAAATGTTAATGCAACATAACACAAACCTTAGACCACATAATAACATTAAATCAAAGGAATGATATTTACCGAATATCATTTAAACAATTAAAATTTCAATATATTTCTATACAATGTAAGATCTTCACTATTAGTCATAAACACATTGCTTAAACACAGTGACTTCACCTAGTCATTTAAACAATATACCCATTGTTTATAAATATGAATATTAAAATATTCTAAGCATTAATAATCACTTAACAAACATATCAAGTAAAGTAACAAAATCTATCTATTACTATAACAACAAATACAAAACAAAACATTATTTATAACTCACTCAGTTATAACCAAGACAATAGTAATTCACATTAAAACATGTACATATTCACTCAATCAACAAAGTAATACCATACCTTTAAATCTAAGTATGAAAACTAGATTAGGGTAATCACACATCTAAATCAACATGATCATTATTTGAATCATATTATCAATCATTTAAATGTAGATAAAATAAAATCTATACTACAACTATCTAAATCAAGTAATGAATAAAAATATTCTAAAATATCATGGTGTGTGCATGGGTTTTTAGCCTTTCCCTTTATCATCCCCAATGCCTCCATCTACAATACCCTATCTGATTATGTCTTCCCTCCATCACACTCTAAGGGATGGATCTATCCTACATCCACCTCACAATAATGGAGGTAGTTATCTTGAAACATATATAATCCATCGAATAATATTGTAATAAACTATACAACATGATCATAATGGACATAATATAAAAGTGCAACTAACTCCATAGTTAATCAATCATGTAAATTAAGTAACATATACAACTATCCCATTATCAACATATGAAATCAAGATTAACTAAATAAAATTTAATCAAATAATAACTATAATAATCCATGAATCAATAGGTTATTAGGATTATATAGAAATTGGGATGTGACAAGGGGCTTAGATGCCTAAGGAAGGGTCTGGGACTATTTTGAGATGTCTAGGGATGCATGTGGGCTATAATAAAGATGGATAAGTGTCTAAATAGGTCATAAGATAGGTATAGAGATAAAATATGGATGGGTGGTATTAATTAACACTCTTGGAACTTAAGTGACATTTTAGATGACTATAAAAATTAAAACTCTAGGAGTTCTTAACCTAGATTTTGATGTTCTAGACATAAATGTAGTGAGAACCATGACTAATGGTGATAAGATAGTATTAGATATCATATGAGGTTGGATGAATTTATCCTTACAAAGTGCATTATATAATTACACATGTGATCTCTATGGTTGGATAGGTAGCTTAAAAATTATGCCTCAAATGGTATGTACCTTGTTATTATGCACAAACTTGAGATATATATTATTGGGAATTAAATTAATATAAATGATCATATATATTATACTATTTATAACTAAATTTTAAGGGTCTATGGACCAATTGTAACTAGTAGTGAAATACCACCAAATAATGTGTAGGAAGTTCCATCATATTAAATTATAAAGTTTTGATGAGCCATGGAAATGAGCCTTTTATACCAAATATAACCCCCCCATTTTTACATATAATATTATTTATAAGTATACAAATTTGGATTTTTTACTTTACTTACCATTTATTAATTAATGAATAGAATGTACATCTCTATATGTTTTGTGGTTAAAACTATTATTTCATGAATAAAGCTTGAGAATATACTTTTACTATTATTATTGGATTTAATATTGATATTGTATGTTTAGATATAGGGGATATATCATGATTTTAGGGACACATTCAACCCATATAAACTGGGTAAGATAGCCTCTATCAACTACACATGCCATCCTATAACACTTGTAATGGTGGATTATTGTAAACCATAACAACTACAGGGTTATTTGTTACAACCCATATAAACTAATGGGCTAATGATAATATCTTGTATCCATATATGATACATCATGTATCATATGGAAAGTTTAAATGATAAATAAATAACATCTTTTAAAAACTAAAGACACAGCTGAACAACCTATAATAACTACATGACACTTGTTCTAACTTGTAGCCTCACTAAAATAGTTAAACCATGAAAATTATTTGTTAATCCTGATGAGTTGTAGCAGTTAGCCAAGTATGAAGACATATTCCATTACCTAGAAATTAACATGATAAAAACCAAAGATGCCACCATTACTTCCTTCCTTATAGACTGTATTTCTCTATTGTTTCAACCACGTAACTAAAATACTATATCCTCTACAAAAAATGTATGGTTTGTATTGTAGCTTGGATAAGATATATTCTTAGATTCCATTGTAATAATTAAACTACCTCCTATATTTAAGATAATTTTTTAAATCCTTAGAAAAAATTAGAGAGAGTTAGAAGTAGTAAGAATTCATTTTTATTATTGAATCACAATTTAAACTCTTTCTAATATTTCCTATAGCAGTACCCACATTGCTAAAAAATATTTAATGCAAGAAAAACTTGATTTAATTAATAATTAGTTGTGTTAAAGGGAAATATTTTAACTCATATATAATCAAGGAGTGCCCCTTGATAAGATTTTTTTAAAGCACCCTAAACTATTAGTATATTTCTTATTTCTATTATGTAAGTACACATACTATTTTAGTTGTATGCATGCTCAGTTCTTAAGTTAATTCAGTAAACATTTGATATTATGTGAATGTTATTAGTTCTTAATAAATCTTCCATCTCTATAAAACAAACAAGTTCATTTCTATTTCATAAAGTGTTCATTTCAATTACAAGTATTCATTTCAATTACAATAAGTGTTATTTGCTTCAAAGTAATTTAATTTCATGCAATTTAATTTATGAAATATTTTTTCATGTATGTAACCTATAATACCTCAACCTAAAAAAAGATTTAGTGTTGCATATACATTACCAACATAGTTCCAAGATTATGGATCCTAGGTTGATAATTAATCAAGTAGCATAGTTAATAATCTATGAGGCTGCCCCTCAAAAGAGGTTTATTAGGTTGTATGAAAGAGATTGGATTTGCATCAATTTTAATGGTATTTTTATTTTGACATACATTTTGACATTTTTTCTAGGGATAGGTGTCAAATATTAAATCTCAATAAAGTTGAGTTACATTTCTGCTTTCAAAATTTCCTATTTTCTAGTTTAAAATTTCTTGCTTTTTAGTTTAAATTTCCCACTTTATAGAATAAAATTTATTGTTTTATTAAATTAATAATTTTAAGTTTTTCAAGTATATTTATAAAAAACCATAAAAAATTAATTGTGCAGGACAAGTAAGGCATAATAAAAAAATTGATTGAGTTGTATACAACAAGGATAAGGCTACTCAGGTAGAATCTCAGCTACAAGGTTGAAATTTGGAAGAATATTACCTTAAAAAAATCACATGATAATGGAGGATACCAGTAGTCAATTCATGGTTGTCATCCAAGAGGTTATAATATATGACAACATAGGGGTTATTGGTTAAACTAGTAAAGCATCCAAGGGCAAGGAATAAGAAGAACTGCATGCCCCTGAAAAGGATTTATTTGCACCCTTTAAAATAATCCCCATCTATCCACCCTATAAAACCATGGATATAGTATTAAATTCCATCCACCCTCTCCAAAAATCCTCTCCAAAAGAGTTCTCCAATCCCTTCTATCTAAAAAATCATAAATGTATAAGTTACTAAATTAATTAAACTAGATGAAGAAGACATTTTCATTGAGATTCCTAAAGAATTACTAATAATCTCCACCCCATAAAATATATTCAAAATATTTCACTCCCCATTAAATTATTATAAATTAACCATTCACTATGGACCTTAGGCTAAGATTGGTAAGGGATTTGAATAGTGGGTAGCCAAACTTTTTAGTTTATAAATTGTAAAAACATATGTTAATGCAGCCAAAATTTTAGAGTTTCTAATTAATATCCTTGAAGGAGATTCACATATGAAGCATATTCATATTTTTGCATTTCATAAATTTAGAGGAATGGATAGTGAATTTCCTAACACGTTACGATTTGAATTTGATGTCTTGTGTTGTATCTATGACTAAAATTGGGATGCCTAAGAACTCAAGTTATTTTTATCCACCCTCAAGGATGTAACCCTCATATGGTTCATGGGAATAAGTGGTGATGTTATTTATATTTAGGTTGAAATAAAATATAAATTCCTCTCCAAATAACAAGATTATCATAGAAGAATGGATTATACAAGGAATGATGTTTTTTTAATGTCATCAAACAAAGATAAACCTTTAGAGGACTATCTTGAAAGGTTTCTATCCAGCTTACATAAATCAAAATAACATGCATTGGATCATGAATCAATAAATCTAGTTTTATTAAGAGAAATTCTAGATTCATGTGTTGAGGCATTAGATCTCATGAGTAGTGGAGATGTGTTAAGGATGAGGTTTGAAGAAATCATGAACTTATGTAATAACTATTCAAGATCTATGATGAACAAGAAAAAAATAATCAAACATATTCCTTATAAACCAATGGAATATCATTAAGGGAAGTAAATAACCTAATAAACTATATGAATAAATATATTATCATACATCTAGCCACACCATTAGAAACACTTCACAAATGAAGTAAACAAGAAGACATAGAGAAAACCTTAACTGTGTATTACCTAGATTTTCATAAGAAAAAAATAGATTATAAATGCCATGGTATCTAAGAAAATATAGAAAACATCATGCGATATATCCCTAAATAATTTTATTTTATAAAATTAGATATGGCATAGATCATATTTTATACATAGATAAAAGGAAACAATGGATCCAAAGGCCACAACATCTAGATATATCACCAAAATTTGAATTTTTAAATTCTGAAATTTTAAATGCTCACCTAAATGGAATGGAAATAATTCATAGATAATCACACCAACTCAAGAGCCAAACTAGTCACAATAAAAAATGATTGATCCTTAACCACTTAACCACAAGCTTAAAATAAACCATGACTACCTCGAAATAACTATCCATCATGGTAAATCCCAAACCAAAATACACAATGGTAGCACCTTTCCAACCAGTGTAAATAACCATGGAATGGGAATCAACCATGGATAAATTACATTTTTTCACAATAATTACAACCATAATAATAGAAACAACTTGCATTGATACCCAACAATCAACTTGATATCATGCCCAATAACCAGTTAGCCGCTAGATAAATGTAGTTAACTTCCCAACATGTACCAAACCCAAATAATAAGCTGGTTAAACTAAAATAAATTAAACAAATAATTTAATATCCCACTTACTCCAAAAAGTTATATGAATCAAACCTCCATTCAGGGTGAATAATTCCTATAACCATCTCACCTATGATCATGAAACCTCCTAAAGAGGTCCCCAATGACACTCATGATACCATAAAAAACTCACAACCATGTAATCCAACAATAAACCATGAACCAAACACATATATAAGTCAATAATGGAATGAAAAATCTCATTTTAATAAAATATTAAACTTATAAAAACATGAACAAGAGTATGAATTTGAATTGATAGGATAACTCAAAAATGTTTGTATCAAAATCCCATTATTTCGGGCTAAGATGTTCCAATCTACATTAAGGTTATCTAGTAACTATGCCTAAATATATATGGTTAGAAAAATAAAGATACTAGGATTTTCCAAGTGGTTGGGTAGCTTAATGATTTCATGTTTGGAAACATAGTCCCACCCAAATACTCTAATCTAGGCAATCTAGTAGTCAACGCCCATGTTTACAATACTCTCGTATAGAATACATTGATGAACTTAGGAGAATTAATCAATTTAATTACAAAATAAACCATGAAAAAACTTGGTCTAAAATTTATACATCCAAATCTCACCATTCTATGAATGCCAGATAGGTCTACAATTAAACCAAAAGGAGTTATAAAAGACTTGGTCATTACACTAGGTTCATAGGAATACCTAGGTTATTTTATAATATTATAGACAAAATAAAACCTTTAAGGTTACCCACTCATCCTTGGTAGATCATGGATGGATATAGTTGAGGTATTAATCAGATGTATATTGAAGAACATACTGATTTTAATGGTAACACTACTAAGAAGCTAGTTCTCTATCCACTAGCCCAACCCTCAAGTTAATAAAAATATGGATGGGTAGGAGATAAGGACAATGATAAAGTATCATTATAAGTTTTTATCATGATATTATTCAACCCACACCTAAAAATACCAATAGGATGACACAATCATTTCAAATTTCTCAAAAAATAACTATCAAATCAGTCCACCTAAAGACAACGTGTTATAATGCCAACCATGCCCCCTCTCCAAAGTTATCATAGTCTAAGAAAACTCCAAAATTGGTGGATACATTTTTCATCTGATAATAACAAACCATTTAAACCTTATCCCATTGGTGAGAATCTTACAATCTATGGGATCCTTGTCCAAATAAGTAGACATCAATAACAAGCCAAATTATAAACAATAAACTTAGCTTGTGTCCATTCTTCAAAATCAAAAAAATGATTTCTATTGGGACTAAAATGAGATGAGAGGAACCCAACATAATTTATGCACCCACCATATCTATATCAAGAAGGAATACAAACATATCCACCAACCATAAATAATAATGAATCTTATTCTCAAAGACATTCAAAATTGAGCTACAAAAACTCCTAGATGATAAATTTATCTATCAAATATGAGATATCCATTTGGTTTATCCATTTGTAATCATGACTAAAAAATGACACAAATGGTGTATCTATATAGACAATAATTAAATAAACACAACCATTAGTAAAGACCATTTAAATCTTCCTTTTACCGATCAAGTGCATAACACTTTAGTATGGAATAAATACTTCTCCTTTATTAATATATTTAATGGATATAATCAAACTATAATAACTCCTAAGGACCAAGACGAAACTAAATTCACATGTACTATGAGTACCTATGCATACTCTATACTTACATTTAGATTATGCAATACTCTGACCATTAGTTAAATAATTGTCATGAGTATCTTTTTTGATTTCTCCCATGATTGTGTCAGGGTCTACATGGATGACTTAATTATCTATGGAGACACACTTTATGAATCCATATATAATCTTGAGAAAAAACCTTAATGTTGCTAAGATAACCAACTATCTCTAAGTCATGAAAAATGTTATATACTGATGATAGAAGGAATAGTACTAGGAAACTGCATTCACTTATAATAAGAGAATTTGATCCTTCCAAGATATAAGTAATAAATAACCTACCAAATATATGAAAATAAAAATATTTTATAATTTTTTAGGACATGTTGGTTACTATTGTAGGTTTATCAAGAATTTTATTAAAATAACACCACATTCATATATCTTAATTTATAAAGATGATGAATTTATATGGACTTCTATAGGTGAACAAGCATTTCAAGAACTGAAAAACCTATCAATATTAACTCTAGTGCTACATGGATTATATTAGAAGCTATCCTTCCAAATATATACATATGCTTCTAACAAGACACTAAGAGATGTCCTAGGATATAAAAAATGATCCTTAAGATATGTTATCTAATTTATGAGCAACAACCTTCAAAGTGCAGAGCTTAAATACATTGTGTTTGAGAAATAATTTCTTGTAGTTGCCTATGCCATCAACAAATTCATACATTACATAACATGTTATGTTTCTTTGGTACTCAATGATCATGATTCCATAAAGTATTTAATCAATAAACCAATATTTAGTGGCCACATAATTATATGGTTATTAATATTTTAAGAGTCTGACATCATTATTATAGATATATTAGGTAGGGACAACATAGTTGTAGACTTTTTTTCATGATGAACACATTATAAACATATTATTTTTATAGATGATTCTTTTCTAGATGAATATATTTTTATTATATATATTAACACTCTTTGGTTTGAAGACATTTTTAAATATGTGGCTATAGGTCCACTTTCACAACACCTCTCTCCAAGAGGGAAACATATCTTGATAAACAAAAGTGGTCCATACTCATGGATATTTGGGTATCTCTTCTACATAGGCCCTAATCTAATCATGTGAAAGTGTATAAGGGAGGACAAAAAAATAGACATCCTCAGAGCATTTCATGATAAACCCTATGGAGGACCTTTTTTTTTTCTAATATGATAACCTCCAAGACCCTGACCATAAGATACTACTAGTACACCTTACACATAGATGCTCTCTTATATACCTTCCAGTGTGATTTATGCCAACATATGGGTAAACCCATACATTTTTATGAAATTCCTTTAAAAAATTAGTTAGTGGTTGAATATTTTGACAATTGAGGGTTGATTTTATTGGCCGCATAAACATAAAGTTTGATAATAAGAAGTATTTACTAGTATGTAAATATTACATAACTAAATGGGTAGAAGTGAAAGCACCAACAAATTCAAGATATGAGAAAGTTTCAAATTCTCTATATGAAGAGATATTCATTAGATATGGAGTACCAAGAAAAATAGTTACAAATCAAGAACCACAATTTCATCAAACTTGATTTTAGCCCTTGTATATGAGTATGAGATCCAACATAAAAATTATACTCCTTATCATCCTTAGTTCAATGGACAAGTGGAAGTTAAGAATAAAGAGTTGGATAATATTCTCACCATAATAGTTTTAGTACACTACAAATATTGGGTAACACATATTCTTAAATCTGTATGGGTATTCCAAACAATATGGTAGACTACCACTAAGTTTATATCATATGAGATGTTATATGGAAGTAAATCTATTCTTTCCATAGAATTTGAGATTAAAACCTTGAGGACTACATTTAAACTTGGCCTAGAACTTACTACAAAAATAAGGAGAGGATAATATAGCTCAATTCATTAGATTAGTTTCAAAGAGAGGCACTACAACATATAAACATAATGCAACAATAAAGAGTGAGATGGCATGAAAATTTTATTGAGTCTAGAGAATTCCAACAAGAAGATTTGGCCTTGATATATGATTCTATGTACAAAGACCACAAAGTCAATTTGAGAATAATATGACCTAGTCCTTATGAGACTGATAAATCATTTAATATGTCATGGCCCCCAAAATTCAAACCAACACAATTTTAGACTTTCATGGTTATTAATACTAATCTCAACAAAATGGAAACCATGAGGAGCATTGTTTAGGAACATCTTATTAAAATGTCACAAGATAGGAAAGAATATTATAAACATGAGTGCCCATATGCACATTCCAACAAGAGTTACTAAAGAACACCATACCTTGACATCTTTTCCTTTTATGACATGTCATAATTCTATAAATGCTTATTAATACCTTGATGTGTAAAGGAAACATGGTGACCATCTATACTAATTCCATAAAAACTTATTATAAATAAACTATTAATTTTTTAAAAACCAAAACATATATCATTATTTTAAGGGAGTGGAAGTAATGTAACAAAACATCCTCTCCACATATATCAAGTTTAATATTATATTAAATTTGAATTTTGAGTTAGTTATAAGCTAGACATAATTGATTATAACTAAATATTAAATTTTTTTCTCTTTTGAATCTTTATCCAAATATGATAATGGTTTGCAAAATAATCTAATAATTAACACATAAACATAATTTAAGACATTTTAAACTCTATGTTAGTGTGATTCTAATGGAAAACACTTTTAAAATATCATGGAGATCACTAGGTGGGACTACCACTACTTGTTTCTAAGGCCAAGAGACCTAGGTAGTCTTAACCTTCACATTATTCCATTTTTAACTTAAACATTATCGTGTATCACCATATATGAGAATATATATAAACTTGAGTATAATGGTAGTTCAATATAGAGTAAAAAAATTTAGGCATGACATGAATAAGACATATCTATACTTATAGTATGAAACCACAATATTCAAATAGTTCACACAACTACCAAAACACTAAAATAGGTTCACATTGTCTTGTGGGTCATTATTTTATTTACATGATCAACCATGGTATGCCTATGACTACTTGATACATGAATGGATAAGAATTTAAATTATACTCAAAAAACACATTAATTTTCCTTAAGTAAATTACTAGAGTTTATAATATAAGAAAATTATCATTTCAATCCTATTTAAGATAAAACATAAAGTTATTATTTTAACGATCATATTGTTATTATTCTTGACTTTCCATCTTGAAATCAAACTAACTTGTATCCTTTGATATGAAAGGCCTGAATCTGAACTTAATACAAGCTAAATTATTCATCAATTGAGTCAATGACAATAAGGTGATCATCAAGTAGAAATAATCTTAGTCCTTTCTCAAGTGTGACTACTGGTGATAATCAAAATAGACATTACTTAAATATAATAAAAAATAGAAAATTATAAACTTAATAACATAAAAATTTGAATCCAATATTTAAATCAATATTTAATATTTTTTATGTCTTAAGACACAAAAATATATAAGCTTCTTATTAGGGGCATAAAAAAAATATCAAGTTCAATTCTCGACATTCTTTTATCCACTCATCACAAATTAATCCAAACAACTCTATAATGAATTTAATTATTTTTAAGCTACTTTGAACACATTTATAATACCTATCAAATGGATAATTTTCTTCCATAAACCATCTATAGCCATGTTCAAATGTAATTCAAATAGAATTTTCTCATATATTAGTAAGAGGGAAACAATATGGAAAAATGGATGAACATTAATTATCACTTAAAAAAATAATAACCCAAAATGAAGCTATAAGCCCAAGAATATTAAACTACAACTATAGTAAACATTTGTTCCAAATAATAAATAATAACTAAAGATTAAAATAGATAAAGTAAACTACAACCATACCAATATATATAAGTTCATAAATCAAATATTGCATTTCATCCTATAAGGACCAACTAAAAGCATAAAAAATCTAAAATCTAAATAAATGAAACCCATTTGAATGGATATCCATAGTCATAAAAAGGTATCAAAGAATGCATGATAACAATGTTATGAATTTAACAAGCAAGCTACAACCTTCACTATTTATAAAAGTATATTATAGTCAAGTATAAGCATGTTAGTATGCTACACCTGAGTATTATGCATGAACTATACTAAATAAAACACCAAATTCTAAAAAATGAATATTTCAAGCCATATTATAATGTACAATGGTTGTATTATATCCATATGCATTTCATACCAAGATTGGCTATAGTTAATATTTTCCAGATGCAATGAATATTTAAATACAAATAGTTAAGGTATGTTTTTTTATTGAAGAGCGAAGAGAAAATATTCAAACTTCAATAACCAACTCAAAATTAGCTTACACGATTTCTTTATGTACACAACTATATAACTATTTTTTCATAGAATGGTAAGTCCAATCAAGCGAGCAACATGGATCAATACATAATAAACATCATAAACCACTTTAAAAAGATATTAAACCTTCCAAACCAAAGTAATTAAAATTGAAAAATCATATTAAGCATTTAACCTAACATTTAATATTAATAAAATAATAGATTAAACATGCATTCATAAATTATAAACGAATGATCGTATGGCACATAATTATCCAATAAATGAATTTCTAATAGAATTGTATGAAAAATAACCCAACCATTGAAGAGAACAACAACCGTGTGACAAATAAATTTGAATACAACTCATTCCAAATTTAAATCACTATACTAAGTAAATTAGTATATACAGGTCATAATCATTATAATAAGGCAAAATAACAAAAATAGACTACCATCTTTTTAATAATTTTTTTCATATAAAACAAAAATGCCCCAAAGATTTTATAATGATTCATTTTATAAGTTTAAAATAATGTACATTTTTAAAAACATTCAAGCACAAAGATGATTCAACCACCAAATTTCAACAATCTCTAAAATAGTCCAAAGTGAAATACATTCATAAAGAATCTAAAACAGTCTTCTAAGCATCAAAATGAGTCCAACCATATATTGGATCCTTACCCACCCCAACCATCAGTTGGGAAGGGGACTAGGTTACATCATACTAAACCCAACACATATAAGTAAATGACTAAGATGAAATTTTGAATGAGATCAAGGGTTTAAGGCTAGGGTTTTTCATAGGTAACATGACCAACATACCAAAAAAAACACAAAAGATTCCAAAACATAGTTGTATGTTAGGAAATGTTAGTCCTCACCTTAATTTATGAATATTTTAATGTGAATTATTATTCAAATAATAATTCATCTAGAGTTATATTTAGTTAATTGTTAGAATATATTAGTTTGTTGTGATATTGTTGTAAGTTACAACAATATTACGTATATAGTTTAGTTGTTATTCACCTATGATATATTATAGGTTTAAGAGTATTCATATGGATACAAGGAGAGATTTGTAGAGATATGATTCACCCTATTTATAGGAAAGACATTATTATAAATTTGTAATGCCCAAATGAATATGTAATAGGAAATATTTTATGGTGTGAAAATAAAATAATATATTGTGTGTTTTAAATTAGTCTCTATGTTCAAATCCATTGCTTTGCTATTATCCATGAGATAAATCTATGATAAAAGCTCATCCAATAACTAACACTGGTATTAGAGAGGGTATGAGAGTTTGAGATTTAAATGGGGTAGCTCCACAATTAGTCTTTGTTGCCTTTGTAGATGGAATTTATTTGTTTGTAAAACCCTGTATAGGAAGTTTGTATTTTTTTGTTATAGTCTCTATACTATTTGTAAGTATATATTTTTATTTATTATCACAACCATAAGGATAGAAGCATAAGCTTTCACATAGAGGTAGCGTACTAGAAAGGTCAAAAGTAGTATTCCTTTATTTATTTATCTTGCATTGGGTTTTACATCAAATTTTTATTGTGAGGTCATTCAACTATTCATCAAGCTTGACACTTAGTGTCACTCTCCATCTTCAAAACATCATTAGTTTAAGATTAATGCATTATGATTACTTATGATCACATATAGTCAGATCCACACCTTCATTCAAGTGCCTCACAGTTGGTAGAGCTAGCCAATAGAAAAAATATGTCATATATATATAAATAAAGGAAAACTTAGTGTTATAAATAGATCTCTATAGATTTATTTTTATTAAAAAACATGTGATCTAGATGCTTGAAGAATTGAAAATATTTTAAAATTCAAGTAGAGCCAATAGTTAATGATATTTATGTGATTTCCATATATTATAGCATACTATCACCATACAACAACTAGATCATTTTGCATCTATTGATTAGTGCCATCTTGACATGTATCAATGCTTAGCTTACTCTGATCCATTATAACTCTTAGTCTAGTAGATCTAATAATAATATCAATGATATACTGGTCAAATATCTTCATAACCTTAGTAATATACAAGCTCTCTATTACTTTATTTGACTCGGCCATGTTAATAAATGCATTTTGATCCCTCTTAGTGAGCTACTTCCAAATGATAGATCTATTCAATCCACTTCCACATCTAAATTCACACTACATTTGTCCTCATGTGATATTTATACAACCCACCCTCATGTGACCTATTTTTTCAAACTATGTCAGGTTAGTTGTGCTTTAAACTTTTGATATGTATTTGTGTTAAAAACAAAAAAAACTGTAGTCTATCTAGAATATTGATTATAGGTATTATAAAGAGGTTTTATTTTATTTGGATTTTGGTTAAAATTCCAATCATAATTAATAGTTAAGTTTTTTAATATTCTCAATCATTTTATGTTTGATAAACCCAAGTAAATGTGTTATAGATTTGAATATGTAGCATATGGGTTTATAAAAACAAAAAATTCTTTTATAGGTTATGACATTAGTTACAAAAGAATTGATATTGTCAATATCAATATTAGAGTCAAAATAAAAAAGTGTATTTTATCATAGTTTTTTTTGTATTGGTTATGTATGTGTTGATATTAAAAATTCTTAAAATATCAAGTGAGTTAGATAAATTGCTTGTACAAGGACTCAATTTCAGGAGAACTTGATGTCCTGAAAATGTATTGTCCAAATTATGGGGGGATTTCTTCTTGAAAAATTCATGCATATAAGCTTCATTGACACATTTATTGAGTAAGTAATGCCTTATTGGAGGTTGGAGGATACTGGAGGATGGAGGATTTATATGCCTCTCATTAGCCACTAACGAAGGGGCACTTCATCTATAGTGGCCCATACATTTTTTGTTTCCAACACTTGTTTGTATGTATGACAAACAAGAGGTATATTTCCTATTTTACCACATAGTGTACTACATAAAAAAGGTGTTTAAGAGATGTAGGAGTGAAATTTTAATAGATGGTTCCTATTTTTAAGTTCCCACACTATATAGGTTGATGAGGTTCCCTTATTTAATTGACATATAATTCCTATTTAAAGTTTCCACACTGATTCAATTGATGTGTTCTTGATAGTGAATGTTTGATGATAGGTTGATGTGTTCCTTCTCTAATTTCATTAAGTCTTATGAAACACAAATTACCATGTAAGGCCTAAGGGGGGAATGTTAGTAAATTTTAGTCTTCACATTAATTTGTGAATATTGTAATAGGTTTTATTACATGAGTAATAATTCACTGGGATTTATATTTAGTTAATTGTTACAATATATTAGTTTGTTGTAATATTATTGTAAGTTGAAACAATATTACATATATAGGTTAGTTTCTATTTACTTATGCGATATTATAGGTTTGAGAGTATTCATAGGGATAAGAGGAGATATTTTTTGAGATATGGTTCACCCGGTTTATAGGAAAGACATTCCTAAAATTTTGTAATGCCCAAATGAATATGTACTAGGAAAAATTTTATGTTGTGAGAATATAATAATATATTTTGTGCTTTAAATTAGTCCCTATGTTTAGATCCATTGATTTGATATTATACATGAGATAAATATATGTTAAAATCTCTTGCAATGACTAACACTCTATATAATGAACATGTTTCGACAATAATATGAGCAATAATCAATGCAAAACACAAACCCATGAAAGTAAAATCAATAGAATCCGAAACATCCTTACAACTCATAACTCACATGGTGGGTAACTCATACATATTCACAGGTAATAACAAGAATAAAAACATCATTTTTATCCTATATATATGCCATCCAAGGATGATATAGTGCCAACATGACCTCACCTAGTATTGGGTTTTTATTGGTCACCATTTTAAAGGGAAAAAATGAGTTTTACACTCAAGAAAAATCCAAATAATCCCATGAAAAATTCTAAATTTTAATCACATTAAATATTCCATATTTTAACTTTTCACACAAATACCATAAAATAGCATACTAAATTGTTCAAGAAGCACCCATAATTGAGCTATTTTCCAACTATTTTGACTTTTTTTCCCTTCTACATTTCTTATTTTATCTTTTATATTCTCCCATAATTTTATATTTTGAGTTTATTTAACTCTTCCAAAAAATTTGACCTATATTTCCACCTTGAATAACTACCAACTCTTTGTAGTTAGAATGAACAGTTCCAATGTTTCCATGTAAACACCATCAATGCGGGTTCACATGCATGAAGAGCCAAACCTTCAACACTATGAATGAGAAAAAAAATGACATCAAAAAAAAAAAAACATGCATTTTAATTATTTCCATTCCTTATATAATCCCTAATATTGATTAGGGTTAGCTAAATTCAAATATGCATGCTTTGAACTTACCAATAATCACTAAATCATCACCAAGACTAAGGTCTAAATGAATTTTCATTATTACCATAAACTAAGTCCAATAGACTTTGAAATTATTTTCTAATATTGAATTTAAAATAAAATCAAACATCATACCATGGTCCAAGTATTTGGAATTTAAACAAGGTAAAATACTAAAGGTGATATCTAAAACATAGTCAATAGGCCCTTACAAACTTAAACATCTATGTTTATAATTTTTACATGAGATTATTATCATCTTTTGCAAATAGAATTCTCATGTATCCTAGGCCTAATGTGACTTATAACATTCAATTTTATCATTTTAAACTATCATTGATTACTTACTAAATAAAATTTAAATGGAACAACTTGCATACAAAAATTGCACAAGAAATATACCTATATAGTCAACTAAGCAATGTAACAAAATAGGTTCACAACTCAAGATAGTTGAGAATTAAAATTTAGAAAATAGAGATGGGGTATGAGTTTTAGGATTTCATTCATAATATTATCATAATATTGTACCTGCTATAGTGCTGAATAAAATATTTCACTTCCAAACCTAGTTCAAATCTAATAAATACATGTATCCATGAAAAAATCACATAAACATTACTCGTATCATAGATCTCAAATAAAATAAAATATAATGACTAAATTATAGAATATCATAATATGTATGAAACATCATAATATAAGCATAATTTTTTACAAATGTCCCATAATCATCATTACATAAAAATAATACTCAAAGAATAATAAAGGGTCTGGTGGTCATGACATCCACCCCACAAAAAAATAATCCACCATCCTGTAGCCTAGAATAAGTGAGGATAGTGCTACTAGAAAATATTTTCATCTTCCTAGGTAGCACTTTTCTCACCAATCTAATCTCATTATATCAATACTTGGTGAAATTTTTTGTTTTGCATACTAATGTTGTGATGGGCCATAATATTGATGGGTTTTAGTTGAATCATTTCCTCATCTACCACTTATAGATTATTCTAGTCTAGAATATGAGATAGGTCATAAATATACTTTTTATTAGTGCCACATGAAAAATATATGTATTATAGATAGAGATGGATGAATATTTAGATGATAAGCCATTTAAATGATATTTTTCATTATGTCGAAAGGACCAACACATCATGGAGATAGTTTGGAAGCCTTTCTTAACTTGATGGATAGTTTATGAGGCCTTACCCTCAAGAACACTATGTATAATACTATAAATTCTCTAGGTGATCTTTTCATATCAACATAACTCTTTTTATGACTAGAGGAAACTTTTAATTTTTAGAAATAAATAACCATTTCTTCATCAAAGTCTTGAAAATTTTCTAGGTCTGAAAACACTCAATTTTACAAAATTTCTTAGCCCAATGGGATTCTACACTTTTAACCATACAAGGCTTCAAAAGGTGAGATATTAATGAAAAAATAATATGTATTATTATAATCAAATTCAACTAATTTGAGGTAGTCTTCCCACTTGTACTTTTAATCCATCACATAAATTCTCAACATTTTTTCAATAATAAAATTCAATCACTCAATTTGACCATATATTTTAGGATGATATGCTAAATTGAAATTTGGTTTGGTGCCAAATGTAGCCATAAAAGTTTTCCAAAATATGGGAGTGAATAACTTATCTCTATCGAATATAATCATCTCTGATACATCATGAAGGTGAACAACCTCTTTCATGAATATTTTTTCAAGGATGGAAACACCATTCATAGTATTGCTTGCTATGAAATTTGTAACTTTTGTTAATTTATCAATTACAACTAGGATTGTATCATGTCTACCCCAAAATTTAGGTAGTTATGAGATAAAATCCATTGAAATTACAACCAATTTTATTTCAATAATTATGAGGGTATAAAATTACCCCTGTATGGTAATGTTCAACCTTAACATGTTGACATTCCTAATATTTGGACACAAAATTAACCATGTCTTTTTTTAAGCTAGGCCAAAAATACAACTTTTATAGTTCATGTGTAATTTTTATGACACCTATGTGATCAAAATGAGGTGCTACATGCCCTTCACTCAAAATTGGTTCCCTCAAATTACATGAATTATGAATGTAAGTTTTATATTTATGTCTTATATACCATTTAGATATATTGAAAAATAAGAAACAACATTTTATGAACTTCCTTATTGATAAATCATAACAAAATTCTAGAGATCCAAGGTTTGATTTCTATTATAATAACAAAAAAATTATGAAATTTGACTTCAAAATTAAGATACTAGAAATGTAGGTACTTATACATAGAACATCACTACTCAATTTTATTTTCCTTTTACATAGTCAATATCAATATCAAAATTACTAATAAATTGTAACCACCTTCTTTGCCTTGCATTCAACTCATCTTGAGAAAATAAATTCACAAGACTTTTATGGTTAAAACTTATTTTAAAATGCTTCCTAACTAGGAAATTCTTTCATTACTTGAGTGCATAGATCATAGTAGATATCTCAATATTATGATTTGGATGTTTTTATTCATGCACTTTTTGTTTTTGAGACTCATAAGTAACTACCTTGCCATCTTGAGTCAAAAAAACATTGATACCCACTTTAAAAGTATCAAACTACAAAATTTCTATTTACATCTATAATGACAAGGATAGGCACTATAGTTAATAATTATTTAGCCTTTGAAAAGTTGATTCACATTTGGGAGACCACTCAAATTTATTCCCCTTCTTTTGTAAGGAAGTAGTGGGATTAGCAATTCTTGAAAAATATTCTAAAATATTTGGTAATAATTAATTAGCCCCATAAAGGCACACACTTCATACATATTTTTTAGAGTTAACAATTCATTAATGGATGCAATCTTTTCAAGATCCACTTCAATGCCATTTTTGGAAATCACATACCTCGAGTAGTGAATTTTAGTTTGATAAAGAGATAATTTGGATAGTTTACCAAACAAATTATGTTGTCTTAGCATTTTTAATACCATACTTAAGTGACATTCATGTTCTGGATCATTATTTGAGTAAATTATAATTTCACATAGAAAAGATAACACAAATTGGTCAAGAAAATATCTAAAAATATTGTTCATCAAGTTCATGAAATCAATAGGTGCATTGGTTAGGCCAAAGGGCATAACTATAAAATCATAATGTCTATACCTTTTTCTAGAAATAGTTTTATGAACATTTTATTATTTGATATGAATTTGGTGATACCTTGAATGAAAATATATTTTAGAAAATATAGTTGTTCCTATCATTTGATTGAAGAGATCATCGATCTTAGGGAGAGGATACTAGTTCTTAATAGTGACCTTATTCAACATATGGTAATCAATGCAAAGTCTGAGAGTATCACCCTTATTCTTAACAAATATCATTGGAGTTCCTCAAGGTGACACAATAGTCTAAATCAACACTCTATCCATCAACTATAATATCTAAATCTTACACTCAATTAGATTTTATACATTCATCTGATAAGGGGATTTGGATGTAGGTGTAGATCGAGGCATGATGTTCTATTAAAAATAAAATTATACATCCACAAATTCTTTTGAGATAAGGTAGTCTTGAAAGATTATCCATTTTCTTAAAAAAATCATTTATCTTTATAGAACATAGATTTCACCTTTTTCTTAATGTTATTTTTAGCTGTAAGGATGAAATAATATTTTTGGTTGAATGGTTAATGATACCTTAGATTAATATGGGTTTACCACCTTAATCAAGACATTGTATCCTTTTATTTAAGAAATAAAACTTTGCTTGATGTTTTTGTAACCAATCCATGCCTAAAATTAGGTCATAGGATCCAAATGGTGCAAGGAACATATTTACATGAGTATTAAAAATCTTAGACCAAGTTTAGCCTATTCTAGACATTCAAAAACAACCCCACATTCATCGGTGCTAAATTTCATCTCCCATCCTTCTCTTAGTCTAGAGGGTTTATTTTTAAATTTAAAATCACTTTAAATAAAAAAATATCAATATCTCATGAATCAATAAAAATTATGAAATAAAATCCATAAGTTATACCTCTGGTTTTAATTGGAATGGATTGAAGGTTTATATTTCTATTTTCTACATCAACATAAACTCTATGATTTGAGGCCTAATTGCCTCATAGCTGAGGGAAATCCTTGAATTAATGGACGTCACCACATTCCTAGCATGAAATAATAATTTTAGGAGGCAAATGGAAAATATTATCTCATGTGGGAGGGTAACAAAAGTTATCTTGCTATTGGTCATTGTTCACATTACCCTTTTTCACATAGGGCTAAGATTTAAAAATTTTCTTTTTATTCTGATTTTTTTCTATAGGGATGTTGTTTTTACCAAAATTCATTTTTATTTAATTTTTTATTACTAGAGGGATTTCTATTTTTTTAGTCTTCAACCTATTGTTACAATAATCTTATCTTGCCTTTTGTAGAGAATTCTCTTTTTCTTCAGCATGATGTGTTGATTCTAGGAAGAAACTAAAGTACATGGGTTAGTATGTTCACATCATGAATAATTAATTAATTAAATCCTAAATTCTACTTATTAAACTTAGTTTACTCATCTTGCATGTAATTCAAATGATGTAGGAGACCAAGGAACTTTTTTTCATATTCTAAAATAAACATAGTTACCTGCTTCAATAGTTTTAATTTTAGTAATTTTTTTGTCTTTATAGATACTATTCAGATATCTTTTTCTATATTAATTCTTAAAAATTTCCCATGAGATATTCATGGCATCATATCACTTAATAACACATAGGTGGTTCCACCATAAATCAACATCACCCATCAACTAGTAGGATCCTATGCAAGATTTGATGTTAGAATCCATATTATATAAAGTAAAATATTTATGCAAGATAATAAACCATGCCTCAATGGAAACCTTAATATATAAATTAGAGAACATGGGAGGAGGAAGTATTTTTATGTCCTTGATGATGGGATCCACAACATTCTATTTCCTTGGATTCACATCTCGAGGCTCTTCTTCGTGCTCACCTTTTTGTATATTTTATAGGTGGGTTAAAATTTTACCACTTCCATTTTCAATTTAATCTTATGAAGTGCACCAAAACTTTCATTGACAAAAAAATTATTATCATTAGGGATGTCATTACTAAGCTTGTCATGATCCTTAGTTATGATCAACATTAGAATCAATATTCTCATGCTCATTCTAATCATGATTATCAAAAATATCACTTCTAACATTCCTGACTTCCCTATTGTCTCTAGTTCTCACCATATTGAGACACATTAAACACAAATTCATCTAATGATTCCCAATGTTTATTAGGGTTGAATGAGGCTCTAATACCACATGTCATAACCCCTAAAAGTTAAACCAATATTTTTTTGACTTTCATGGTTATGAATACTAATTACAACAAAAATGAAAACCATGAGGACCATTGTTTAGAAACATCCCATTAAAAATTTCAAAAGAGGAAATAATATTATAAGTATGAATGGTGGTACACATATTCCAATAAGAGTTCTAAAATAACACCATACCTTGACATCCTTTCTTTTTATTTTAGGGCATACTTCTATAAATGTTAATGAATCCCTTAAATAATAATTTCCCATTTAATTCCTTTGTGTGTCAAGGAAACATGGTGACCATCCATATTAATTTCATAAAAAATTATTAGAATTTAACTAATAACTTTTTTAAAATAAAAGAATATAGAATTATTCTAAGGGAGTGAAATAAATGAAAAAAAACATCCTCTCCACATATATCAACTAGAATCTTATATGAAATTTTAATTTTGAGTTCATTATAAACTAAGCACCAATTGATTACAACTAGAAATTAACATTTTTTCTCTTTCAAATCTATATCTAAATTTGATAATGGTTATCAAAATAGTATAATAATCGATAACAAACATAATTTAAGACATTATAAACTCCATGATAGTGTGATTGTAATATAAAACACTTTTAACTTCTCACAAAGATAACTAGGTGGGATTGCCACTACTTATTTCTAAGGCCAAGAGACCTAGGTAGTCTTAACCTTCACATTCTTTCCTTTTTAACTTAAACATTATCGTGCATCACCATATATGAGAAAATATATAAACTTGAGTATAATGTTAGTTCAATATAGAGTAAATATATTTAAGCATGATAGGATTAACACATTATTTATATCTCTATTTATAGTATGAAACTGCAATAGTTGAATAGTTCACACATAACTAATAAGCCACTAAAATAGGTTTGCACTGACTTGCGATCCACCATTTTTTTATGTGGTCAACTTTAGTGTGAAGATGACTAGTTAATACGTGGATGGCTAAGCATTCACATAATCATTTACTACTCCATAACCACTTTAATTTTTCTTAAGTAAATTATTGGAGTTTATAATATAAGAACATTATCATTTCAATACTATTTAATATAAAACATTAAGTTATTATATCAATGATCATAGTATTATTATTCTTGAGTTTACATCCTAAAATTAAACCAACTTTCATCCTTTGATATGGAGGGATTTAATTTGAACTTAAGTTAAAATATTCATCGATTGAGTTAATGAAAACAAGGTGATCATCAATTAGTAATAACCTTAGTTCTTTCTCAAGTGTGACTAATGGTGATAATAAAAAGAGATGTTACTTAAATATAATCCAACATATCTAATAATAAACTTAATAACATATAAAATTGAATCCAATCTTAAAAACAATATTTAAGAGTTATTCTACCTTGAGACACAAATAAATAGAAATGGCCTCTTATTATGGATAGAATTAAAATATCAATTTTAATTCCAAAAATTATTTTATCCACTCATCACAAATTAATCCAAAAAAATCTATAAATAAATTAATCATTTTTAAGCCAATTTGAACACATTTATATTACTTATAAAATGGAAACATGACTTCCATAAACCATCTACAACCATGTTCAAATTTAATTCAAACAAAATCTTCTCATCTATTATTAAGAGGAAAAAAATATGAACAAAAAAATGAACACTAATTATTGATTAAACACACAATAGCCCAAAATGAAATTATAAACCCAAGAATATTAAGCTAAAACTATAATAATGTTTGTTTCAAATAAGAAATAATAACTGAATATTCAAATAGTTAAAGCAAACAACAACCATACCAATATGAATAAGTTCATAAATCAAATAATGCATTTCATCCTACAAGGACCCAATAAAATCATTATGACTCTAAAAGATAAATAAATGAAACCCATTCAAATGGATATCCATAGTCATATAAAGGGATCAACGAATGCATGATAATAATGTTATGAATTTGACAATCAAGCTACAATATTCACTCTTTCTTGAAATATATTACAATCAACTATAGGCATGTTAGTATGCTACAAATCAGTAAATGCATGAATTAGACCCAGAAAAACCAAATTATAAGATACAAATATACCAAGCCATATGATAATTTATTATGGTTGTATTCTATCCATATGCACTTCATACTAGGATTGACTATAATTAATGTTTTGTATATTTAATGAGTATTTAAATACAAATAATTAAGGTATGTTTTGTTATTGAATAGTGAAAAGAAACTCTTCACACTTCAATAACCAACTCTAAATTAGCTTACATTAGTTCTTTATGTACACAACTATATAAATATATATGCACAAAATGGCAAGTCTAATTCATATATAAACATGAATCAATACTTAATAACCTCCATACACAACTTTTGAAAGATATAAAACCTTCCAAAATAAAATAATTTGAATTAAAAATTCATATTAAACATTTACACTAACATTTAATAATAATAAAATAATAGATTAAAAATGCATTTTTGAATTGTAAACAAATGATCATATGCCACATGATTATCTAATCAATGAATTTCAAATATATTTTTATTAAAATAATTCAACCATTTAAAAGAACAACCACCATGTGTCTAGGAAATTTTAATAAAAATCAATACAAATTTCAATCACTATACTAATTAAATATGGTATGTACATGTTACAATCATTATAATAAGCAAAAATGACATAAGCAGGATATCATCATTTCAATGAATATTTTTTCCTCTAAAACATGAAAGGCCTCAAGATTATAAAGTTGATCATTTTTGAAGTTTAAAAAATGTACATTTTGAAAAAAATTCAAACATGAAGAGGATCCAACCACTAATTTTTAGTAATATCTAAAAGATTCCAAAGTGAAACATGTTCATAAAGCATCCAAAATAGTCTTCTAAGCATCTAAATGAGCCCAAAAATATAGTGGATCCCTTCCGATCCCAACCATTAGTTGGGAAGTGTAATAGGTTACCCCAAATGAACCCAACACATACAAGTAAATGACTAAGGTAAAATTAAAAATTTGATCTAGGGTTTAAGGTTGGGTTTGTTTATAGTTAAGGTAACTAATATACCAAAATAAACCTAAAAAATGCCATTACATAGTCCTATATAATGAATAGGTTTACACAACAATGTGAGAAATAATCAATGCAAGACACAAACCCATGCAATTAAAATCAAGAGAATCCAAAACATCATTATGACTCATAAATTTCATGGTGGGTAACTCATATGCAGTCTAAGTTAAGAATACACACAAAAATATCATTTATAAGCTATCTATATGCCATACATAAGAGATATAGTGACTCACCCATTATTGGGTTTTCATTAGTCACCATTTTAAAACAAAAAAATGAATGTTAAACTAGAAATGAATCCAAATACTCCAAGAAACATTCTTATTTTAACTCAAAGATGCCATATTTTAACTTTTTACAAAAACTAATAAAAGAAAAAACTTATTCAAGAAGCACCCATGACTGAATTATTTTCCAACTGCTTTGACTTCTTTTCCTTTATTCCTTACTTATTTTCTCTTCTCTCCTCTCCCATTATTTTATCTTCCAAATGTATTTAACTCTTTTAAAAAAATTCAAGTTGTATTTAAAAATTGAATAGCTACCTAGTTCTTTGTGGTTGGAATAAACAATTCTAATGTTTCTATGTAAACATAATCCATGTAGGGATCAAATGTATTAAGATCAAAACCCTCAAAATTATGAATGATATCTTAAAATTCCATCAAGTTCCAAATCTAAACATGAAATTAAAGTCTTTGCATGCTTTCTAAAATCCCTAACATCAATTGGGGTTATCTCAAGTCAACTATGAATGCCTCAAGCTTACCAATAATCACCAAATCATCACCAAGACTAAGGTATCAATGATATTTCATTATTACCATATCTAAGTTAGACATAATTTTAAATTATTTTCCAAGGTTGAAGTTTAAATGACTTAAATCATCATACCATATTTCAAGTCCTTAGAATTTTAAAAAACTACAATACCAAAAATGGTATCTAAAACATAGTCATAGGTCCTTAAGACCTTTAAAATCCATGTTTATAATTTTTCCATAAGATTTTTCTCACCTTTTGAAAATAGAATGCTCACACATCTTGGTCCTAGTCTGACTTAAAAAAATTATTGTTATTCATTTTTGACTATTTATGATTTCTTAAGAAATAAACATTAAATGGAAGAACTTGCACAAAAAAAATTCATATCCAAAAAACTTAAATAGTTAACTGAATAATGCAAAAAAATGGGTTCAGAATGTAAGATGATTGACACACAAGAACTAGAAAATGAAGAGCAGGTATGGGTTTTATGATCTCATTTGTAAATTTATTGTAATATTGTAACTACATATAATGTGTGTACATGTTTGGAAAAAATATTCCACTTCCCAACCTAGCTCATATCGAGGTAACACATGAAACCATGCAAATATGACATCAATAATACCAATATCATATATCTCAAATCAAATCAAATATAATGATTATATTATTAATTATAAAATATGTCTAAAACATATAATATAAACATAAACTTGATACAAATGTCCCATAATCATCAATACATAAAAATAGTACTAAAATAATAATAGAAGGCCTGGTGTTCATGACATGATAGTGGAGTAGTCAAGCTACAAATGATAAATCCAGCAAGGTTCTATTTGTTGGTTAATGGTCATTATCTCAAAATATATAAGAAAAAACTTTCCAAGGAATAATTTATAAAGAAACTCATTGAATAATAATGACCTTTCTTATAGATAGAACTAGTAGATGAACACACTCTTCATACAACACTAACATTGAAAGACCTTGTTTAGTTACCACATGGAGATTGTAAATCACCTCCACTTTCCATAGATAAAGTGTAAGGAAGGTATCTTAGTCTGGTTGGTCTATTTTTGTTAAGATAAATAGGGACTTAATAAACATTTTGATTTTACAAATTTATGGTTAATTAAGTTTTAAACAAAATAAAGAAAAAAATAAAAATAAAATAAAAAATAAAAGTAATAAAACCTATACTAAAAACCTTTGGGTGTTGTGGGCAACTCTGGTCATAAAACTAGTTCACTGATGATGAAAGCATTTGAGTATAAAACCAAATTATGGGTTGTTCAAGGACCAAAAAAAGAAAGAGAGAGTAAACACAAGAAAACTAATTGGCATTTTCCTCTATTTTATCCTAGCACCTTCATAAGCCTTATACATATTTTATAGATAGCTCTGCTAGAATATCTAATATTACAACTTGATGCTTCATGTTGATTCATAGTTACTATAGGATCTATAAAAGATGCTAAAATTTTAGTTCTATATGATATGGGCTTACTCCAAGATGCTATGAGTTCACTTCCACTTGCTATGGGATCACCTCAAAAAGCTAAAAGTTATTTAATAGATGTTATATGATATTATTTTAAGATAAATAATGATGGCAAATGATTTAGGACATTGGTATAAACTACATGAGGCTTCATATGTATACTTTGAAGCTATAAATGATGATTTTTTGCAACATTAAGTTACAAAAGACTATTAGGGAACTACTACTTATTCCTCAGGGATGCCACATGTTTTCACACAATATTTTTTAATCATCTCACAAGTTTACTCTTGTTACCACACTTTTGTTTGACTTAGCCATCTCCATAGCTACTCAAGGAGAGATTTCCATTGAATAATAGGCTATGTTAAACTCTTTTAAAAAAATTATGAAGACTAAAACTACACTTGAAGGTGGTTGAAAAAAACCATGAGTACTATATTTTCAATAGTCATTTCCACCATCCTTAAAGTAAGAAACTTATTATAATAAACTATATGTTGTGCTTTAGGTAGCTAGTCATCACTATTACAAAAAATGGCATTTTATTACCAATGTTCACTCCAAGTTCCACATGACCACCGCTTAAGTTAACATACTACAATTATTCTCTCCAAATTATAACATATTCATCATAATTATATCCTACATGGCTACTCCATATGATATATGACATGTTCTAATCGTCAAAACTAGTAATCATATCCAAAAAGATTGGAAAACCAATGCGTATAATGGTAATGATTAAATATTTATTATTGGAATGATTATATTTTTGTCATTTAAACATTTTAAGTTATGTTTCATGATTATTAAAATTACTTTTTCCAAAGATACATGTTAAATAATATTTCCTTTTTAATCCCACTTATCACATCAACCTTTAGAACCATCACTCTCATTACATCTAATAATTCCTTCCCATACACATGATCTACATTTCTAAGTCATACATTCAAGGGTGAGTTCTACCTCAATTGGAGGGAGTATCCCAAGGGCTACAACATGATATTAATATATGATAAGGGCATGTGGAATGTCTTATTAAGGCAAGCTACAAGTTATCAAAGCTTGTAATTGAGGTAAAAGTAATAATGGTTTGCAATATATGGAGAATTGACAACCCTATTATAATAATATACACATCACATGTCACATAATTCATTGTGTACTTGTTCTAAAATAGAAAAATAGACTTTTATTTCTAAATGAAATACAACTCAAACAAACATGGATGGAGATGTAGCTAAACCAAAGATAATAGATCTCACACCATTGAAAGTGTATATAAATTATAGACATATTTTAGGATACTATATGGATGAACTAATTTGAGATATTGACAAGGTTTGATTATGACATTGTAAATGATCTTATAAAAATCTTGGTAAAATATGTATCCACTATGAAGGGGATACAAGTTAAGATATCCAAGGAATTTATAACAAATTTCATTGAATTTACAAGAAAAGGAGAGTAATGGAAAAATAAATATAGTTTTTCTATAGTAAGAAACATATTTTTTTGAGGAAGGGTAGCATTCATATTTCTCCAAACAAGGTACATTATGCTCTTTCTTACCTTTTCCATGGGATGAAGTTGTCTTGTATATCATAAAATAATTGAATTGTGAGGATAAACACTCCATGATATATGGAAACCACTTAAAGTTTCTAAATCATCTTAGGAATTAAAAAAATATAAAGATACCCAAATTTACAATTAAACATGCTTAGGAGAAAGGCTGAAGAGTACCAAAAAGGGAATTAAAAATCTATGTCTCACCATTATTTAATCCAACTAATTGTGAAAACATATTTAAAAGAGCCCTAGGATGACATCTTAGACATGGATCAACTCATTGATGAGGATAAAAAATAAGTGGATGGTGATAAACATGAGCTAGTGGTTGAAGAACAACATGCCATATTTGAAGAATAAAATGTTGAAGAACAAGCATAGGGTATCAAAAAATAAGAAGAGATGCCTAAGAGAAGGAGAAAGAAGCTGATTATAATACCTTATTTCTCATAGTCTCAAGGAAAATAATAAAAATTAGGATGTTCCTTCCACATCCAGACAAAGGAACAAGCAAAATATCTCATTTTCATAGGCTCCAATGAGATAATCTTAGAAGATCAGGTGTACGACAACTATTAAAAACACCTATATAAACCATGTTGCAATTCATATTAAGAGTGAAGAATTCCCTAAATCAAAAGAATATTTTAGTGAGGATGAAAAAGATAACACTATAAAATTTAATGGAGATAACATCCCTTTCAATTACAAAGTTACATCTTTGGAGAATTGGAGCATTGGGGTACTCCTCAAACTGTAGTAAGAGAATAAATAATGGAAGAGCATCCCAATGATATAAAAATAGATGTAAAGGTAAATTAACCCATTAAAAAAAATAAAAATAAGTAAATTATAATTGTTTTGATTCCCTTAGGGAAGTATAAACTATTAACTCATATAACATAGAGTTATAGGCTAAATAGAATGGATTGGATGCCTTGGCCAGAATTGCAGAAGAAGAGAGATGATATTTAGAAGTCCTTGAAATTTAATGTATAGTATAAAAATATTCTATTGTTTTATGAAAGGAATAAATGAAACATTCATCTATTTCTACTTGAATTTAGAATACCTTCTCATCCATTGTATTTCAGACATAAGGGTTGAGTTCAGATGAATTGTTCCTCAAAAGAGATGTTAAAATTTAGGTATTGTAACTCCAATGGAATATTTAGTTAAGCATATTAAAGAAATATAATGAGGATTTTGATAATAAAGATAAATAAAATTAATCATAAACTCATAATAGTAAAATAAAATATTTAATATATTCCAAATGGAAGTACAACTCATGAATTGTAGACACACTACAATGGTTTATGCTATATATCTTGAAGAACAATGGGTAAAAGTTTAGTTTATGAGGACTTATTATGATCTTCCAAAATTGGTGAGTGATCCTAATTATTTATTTGAGCTATTCAATAGTATAAATATTGAAGAAAAAAATAGTCATATGAGTTTTGCATGCACAATTATGTTTTTCCCCATGTTTTAAAGTGGAACCAATTTTGTATTTGGGTGATGTATTGATGAGAGCCTTTTCTTCTTATCTTATTAATGAGAAGAAAATAGGAAATGAACTATATAATTACCATGAAAAATAAAATGAAACCACATTGATGATTATAGGATAAGATACTTAGACTGATATCATATAATAAGAATGGGTAAAATGATGAACATAAGAGAAGTAGTTGTTAGAACTAGGCAAGAGAAATGAGGTTCAAAATTGATAGTTAAACTTAATTTAACAAACATCTCAATCATCCTATAATTATTAAATAATTAAATGGAATGAATTGAATCTAGAGTTTAAAAATAATGAGCCATTTTCACATTATAACTATATGGTAACACTCAACAAGTTTACCAAGTATATTGATTCTACAAAAATAATAAGGTTAATTTGGATTACAATAACCTACCAGCCCCCTCTTTTCTAGTTTCCTATTCTATATTGGAGAGGAATTGAATATTTTGATGTAAAATCTAAAGGGAAGAATTAGAGAATGATATAAAATAACTTTGAGATTTTCAAAAAGTAGGGATCAGTTGTGGCATAATCAATTGATTTCAAGACACTTTGCTCATTTATACAAAGGTTTAGGTTGCATGAGGAAAAGAAACATGATTAGCTAGGGGGTATGACGATCCATGAAAATGTGATTTTTTATACCCACTATAACCCCCTTTTTTTACCCCTTGATACTATTTATAAGTATATAAAGTTAGATTTTATACTTTACTTACCACTTAATACTTAATGAATATAATATACTTATACTTATGTTTTATGGTTAAAATTGTTGTTTCTATAGTTGATATTTATGAGCTATATAGCACCTCAGTATTTTACACTTGGAAAAATCAAACCTTGGTTGTTCCTCTTAGTTATAGACCTTTCCTACTTTTACAAGTCTCACATATGATATCTTATGCCCATTGGCCTATCTCTTAGTATAACCAATGTTATGTTTATGACCTGAGCCTTATATCTTGCCCAAAATTTTTAAAACCTATTTATCTTGTACCTCTACAAGTTATAGACCTGTACTTAATTTTATACTTCTCAAACACTTGAGTCTTAGTCAAAATCTTATGTTGATACAAATGTCCTTACCCAATGCAAGTTTCTAGTGCCCTAAGGTCATCTAATTTACAAATGAAATGTATCCTAATGGTAACATTAAGTGATATAATGTGAGATATTCTCTAAAGGGATTGGTATAAATATAATATCAACCCTCATACATTCTTCACCTAGCACAAACCTAAAGATTCATACCAAAGATCATTTAATTGCACAAATCTTACCTATTTTATGTTTTTTCTATATTATTCATAGAAATTAGACATATACATGTCTAAATTACTGAAGGAGTAGCCAAAGAGCTATATTTTCCAAGTTAAAAGATATGTCACTATTATACTTGCTTATCACATAGTTCATGATTCACACACAAGCCAAAACATAGGGGAAAATTACATAAATATGAGGACATATTTAGAGTATTGGATATGTAGGAAACACTCATTGACATAGGGGTATTTGGGGTAGCTCAAAACCATGTGCTCACTAACCCATTTTTCTCATAGCCACTAGGAAGATGAAAAACTAGGGTTTGATCATTTGATAAGGAACAATAATCCATGACCCAGATATGAATGCACTAGAGAAAATAAAATAATGAACCTCAAAGAATTCAAGTGGTCACATCTTACTTGAAGAGTTATACCATACTAGACACCTGTGTCTGATCTAGACACTAGAATCAATATAACCATCTTAAGATGATGTAAGTGTTCACAACTATAAAGGCACTTATCTAGAATTTGGTAATTGTTATAGAATATTCTTCCAATCTACTTCCTACATGTTCTAGATCCAAATTTTTATTAACATTAGAACCAACCAAGTATCCTATTTTCATTATCATTGTAATATCTAACATAGTTGTACTTTTCATTTTAGCATACCTCAACACAATAAATTCATATATGTTTTATTTGTGTTTTATAATTAATTGGCCTACTATAAATATATTTATCATCCTTGTGATTATTAATTTATACAATCTTAACCCTATATCCCTTATTAGGATCTATACCCAATTTAGAGTTAAACATTTGGTGAACCTGATCTTTGATTTCTATAAGGGTTGAAAATTCTGATTTCTTATTTTCCAAAAAGAAAATTAAAAATTTGTAACAAATCAAATTTTTATTTCCTACAATCATGTTTATTATGGATATCTTTATTAATTATTTCATGGTGTAATAAATTATGGTGGTTGTTAGTTATTATGCCTCATGCATTATTAAATTTATTTCAGTTAATTTTCACTCATTTCTTAATTTTGAAATTAAATAATGAAACTAGTAATAGGGTTTGTAAAAGAATACCTAGTAAAGTCTGTGTGTGAATCTAGATGATGATGGAAAAGCCTCTTTGGCTAGGAAGGAATAACCTACATATAAGAAATACAATAAAAAGGGTGTTGTTATCAAATAGATGAGTGAAATTCCTAGTGTGAGCTACATCCAAGAAGCATGAGCTTGTTAGGAGGTTGTCAATCCACTATTTATAACAATTAAGTTGATATAAATGAAAAGAAAAAGTACTTGCATTTAATAACTAGAAAGTAAATTCATGTAAGGTAAGACAAAAGTAAATTTCTTGTTAAAGGAAATAATTGATTATAACAAAATCATGTCAATGCTCATGCTAAGATAGTTAGGGTGAAGTTTAAAGAATCAAAAAAGGTACTATAACCAGGTAGAAATTGAGAAAATTAGCTTTGACTAGTAGTTACGAGACTAAGTATGGCTTGTTGTATTTTCATGCCATAGTGACCATCAGTGGTCAAGTAAATTTTTAGTGGTTTAGACTGACCATCGATGGTTGGGTAACCATCAACGGTTGAAGTGACCATCAATGGTTACCTATATAATGCTAGAAATGATAAAAAAAAAGGTGTAGATTGGGTGTTTAGGTAAATAGAGGTCTGTTATGTGGCTTAGGGGTGGAAAATAATATACTAATGGGTCTGATAGGGTAGGAAGGTAAAAAATTAGATAAATCAATGAAAAAAGTTAAAGATACCTGAAACTTATTGGTGGAAGTTTGAATTAATTTGGCTAGAGTGATAGTAGTTCAGCTTTTGAAAGTGATTCCAATAGGGCTTCAGGTCTTTGGTGATGTTAATTAATTTATCAAAGGATGATGGATACCTATATGAAAGAGAGCTTAGATGTAAGATTGTGGATTGCAGATCTATTTCACTTCCTCCTCTTCTCCTTTTATAGGATGAAGTTTCTAATTGGGATGGAGGAAGTTACTAATTTGGTAGGGGGATAAATTTGCCAATTCATGATGTTTTAAAGCTAGTTTTAAAAGAAATTTTCCATCTAGGGAGATACTTATCTTGCACAAAGCTATCAATTATTTAAAACTTTAAATTAGGCTTGGAGACCTAATCATCGATAGTCAAGCCAATTGTTGATAGTTAGGATGATCATTGGTGGTTGAGGGGCTAAAATAAAATGGGTTAAAGAAAATTAAAAAAGGGTGAATTAAATAGTTTAGTCAAATATTTTAAGTGAGGGGTTTGATAGGGTCAAGTTAGTAAATTATTCTAATTGACTAGGTAGTCCACTAGACATGAGGTTGGTATGAGGGTCAAAAGGTAGTTTGACATTGAAAGCTATCATGTGCAATTTTTTAGTGTCTACATTTTGCCTATTTTTGTTATGTATCTTTGATATAATAAGATGTAGAATAAAAATAGATTTATAGTCAAGGTTTTGTTGCCTCAAGTATGGGAGGAGGTGTTATTTTTCCTCCTTTTGTTATGAGGCTTTGATCTAACAAGATACATAACAAAGATAGATTACTGGTCAACGTCTAGTTGCCCTGATTATGAAAAGAGGTGTTCCCCCTCAAATTAAGAGTTGATGAGGTGGAAGTCAAATCAAGTCAAGGTTTAATAAATGATAAATGGGTAGGCACAAGGTGGGTGACATAAAAAGGTTGGGAATTTGAGATGCAAATATACACATGAAATGTGACTAAGGGTGATAGTCAAGATCATGAAAAGACTAAAGTTGCTAATGTTGGTAAGGTTGATAGTCAAGATCATGAAAAGATTAAAGTTTCCAATGTTGGTAAAAAATAAGTATGATTCTAGAGGGACATGTGACAGGGTTAACTAATCCACAATGTTGGTCATAGATAATCAAGTCAGGATTATCAAGCCATCTAGACAAGGTCGGTATTGGTCATAAGTATATAGGGTAGGAAGTGCTCTCATGAAATAACACAATTAGTCAGGTCATTCATGAGGTGGTGTAAAGTTTAAGAGTTCAAATGGCAAGGTTGGTTAGTGTAGTCAAAATGACCATGAAAAATTATCATAAAATAAATGAATGGTTTAGGTAAAAAATGATCAACTTTGAGGTGGACATGGTGTAATGGTTAGGTATGGGTTGGTTAGGAATGGCTAAGCTAACTCCATATGCACTAGGCAAGTAGACATTGCCTATATAGTTTAATGGACATAATATCTAAATGAACTTTAGGCCAAATGTAGTTATTCTAAAAGGTTGGTAGTGAGGTGGGGTTCATTTGAAAGAGGGGGAAGAAAAGTGGGACCCTAACCATCGATAGTCAAGGGTTTCCCCAGGGTCGGCCATCGATGGTTAGGAAAACCCTAAAAAGTTAAGAAGATAAAAGTAAGATATGAATGTGATTTTACCGTGTTGACTTGTTTGGCATTTGTGCTTTAGGTAATTTGGGTGATTTGTCATTTGTGTGATAAACATGCTAAGTTGGTGATAGTGGATTGGGTGATAGCATGTTTGAGGAACCTAAGGTTTAACTAGATGGAGGGTGGATGAGGGCATGGCTAAGAAGTTAGATGAGGGCTTTGACAATGGCATTGTTCATAGAATGAGGTAGGTATTGTTGTAAATTTGATAGTATAGTTTAATGTGTTGAGATAAAGTTACATTTGAGTAGGTTGAATTAGTGGGTCAGGGTTTTGAAAATTATCTTGGGCCATGATGCCCTAGGTTTAGGTTTTTGTTGTTCATAGGCAAATTAGTAGGGGGAATGGAGATTGGGGTTTTTTTATGAGTGTAATGGGTCAAGGAAAAATGTTAGGTAAGGAAATTAGTGGATTTTTTAGAGGTTGTGGGAGGTTGAGGGTTTGATTTGTGCCATCGATGATCACACACAGTGACTACCGATAGTTTAACCTAACCATCACCAATTGAACACAGGGATAAAAGGTCCTCAAAGGACTATCAATGGTTCAAGGAACCATTAGTGGTTGAAGGATTGGTGGAAAGGCTTGGTAAAAGGAGGAACAAAAGTGAAAAGAGTTTAAAGTTGTGTGGAAAATTTTTAGAATTGTGTTAAAGTAGGAATGTTGGTGTAATAAGTGTATTTTAATTTTGAAATTAGTAAAAAGTTAATAAAAGGTTTAAATGCTAAAATGGTTGAATTGATAGTTGATAAAATTGGTAAATAGGTGTAAAAGGTTAAAGTTGTTCAAAACTAATTGAAAAAGTAATAAAGTGTAAATTATCTAATATAATTATTTTAGGTGTTCAAAATGATTGTTTTTTTTAGGGTTGGGGTTAAATAGTTGGGGCAGTCATTTGGAAGAGAGGCAAATTGTGTGTAAGGGATAGGTGTGGGTGATTGTGAGAGGTAAAATAATAGATGTAATAGGGGAGGGTAGATGAGATTAAAAAATGTAGGTTCAGATTTTAAAGTGATGTAGAAAATGAATTAGGCATGCTAATATTGTTGTGTGATTATGATGCAGGTGCATGATCAAATTCAGATGAGGGACCAGATCCTTAAGATCTTCGCCAAGGTTTGGGATGTGATGACTATAGAGGAGTGGAGGTATATGAAGATAGTTTTCCTAAGATTTATGATTTATTATCAGCACTTACCATGTGATGTGGCCATGATATTCACACTCATTGAGAGATGGGGCCTAGTGATGAACACCTTCATGTTGCCTACTAAAGAGATGACCATCGTATTAGAGGATATGATGAGGATCACATGGCTACCCATTTTTGGGGAGCTCATCTATCATATTGAGAGTGAGGAGTGGGACTACCACATAGATCTCTTATATGGAGCAGATTGGTTCATGTCTGGTGGCATGTAGGTGGGTTTGGGATCGAACCATTATACTAGAGGGCTATAAAGGATAGATATTTTATGATGATGATGATGATGATGATGGAAGTGACTTTTTTTGCATTTATAGATTCGATCCACATATGATTTCCATACTTACTATTAAGGAGGACTGTGTTTGGATGGGTCCTAGTGCTACTAGTCTAGATCTACAAGGATATCTAAGCCTTTTGAGCACACAAATAGTATAGGATCAACATCAATTTTGTGCTCTACTACTAGGCATACAATCATGTTTGGGTTGTGAGACCATTGGGGCTACCATGGGATGGATTTAGCTAGGACCCCTTTCTAGTGGGTTTTAGTAGATGGAAAGGTGACTATGCTTTGATAGGGGCAGGTGGAGGAGACAAATAAATTAAATAGTTTTGGGATGCTTTGGAGGGACTTTTAGTAGGATATATGATATGGAGGTGATATGTGGGTTGGCTTAGTTGGCCTAGACATTGTTACAAAACATTATCCTTATAGATCTAACACTAAATTTATAGGAGGAGAGATGGGGAGACTAAGCTAATCTCCTTTGACTGAGTATGATGGTAGTTTGGATTGGTACAGGGGATCCCACTAGATTTCCCTTGATATAAGAGGGAGGAATTTGAGTTCTTACTCCTAGATATATAGACACAACATGTCATTTTGAACTAGGAAGAGTTACTAGTGAGAGCTCCCATAGATGATGTTAGTGTTGTAGATGGATATGCAGCTTGGTACTAGGTCAGATATGTAGTGGTTGACTATGGATAGGCTAACATGGGGTAGTAGTCTATGGATGTGGAACCTAAAAGAGCATTGACATAGGATGGTCAGGTGGTAATGGCACTAACAACAACACAAGCCTAGATTACAGGGTTATAGGGATAGGTGGCCATGTTATAGGCATATATTATCACCTTACAAGGGTAGATTGATAAAATAACAAGTGAGCATGATCAGGTGAGGATCTCTTTTGGGTTAGTGACTCAAGAGAGATATTAATTGAGATAAAGGGTAAAGGATACCACAATAACAATAGGAGGACCACCTGACACAATTTTGAGGACATGATACCTAGCCATCATTGAGGAGTTGAGATATTATGAGGTGATAGTGATAGCGCAGTTACTATTGGAGATGAGATATAGAGAGTATAGGGCCAACTTAGTAGGGGGTAAATCTATAGATACTCTAGGATAGTGGGCCTCAATAATATGATAGGAAAGGATATCAGGGGGCCACCACCAGATGGTAGTGTAGGTGCAGGTGTAGATGGGGTCAGTGGTAGTGGTGTACCAGGGACTTGATAGATGAGATTATGTATATTATATGTTTTTAATTTTAATACTAGCGTACATGATGATGATGTGAGATGTATATGAGTAAGAGAGACATGGATACATTATGTCATGTATTTCCTTTTTGATGTATATGATTATCATGTGTTGATTATGTTGATCATATTGATGACATTGATTATAGTGATGACATGTTGACATATGCCATGATGATGATGTTTTGATGTTGATGATGTATAGTTGATTATGTATTGATGTATTATGATGATGATGATATAAATGTAGATTAGGATCATGATGTGATTATGTTTATAGATTATGGATATATGATGCTTTAGGTGTAGGTTTATTGTTAATTTTTTTAGTTTAGGTATTTGATGATAAATATGATGGATGATGATGACCATTTGTTTAAATTATGATGTAGTTGACAAAATGTTTTTGATAAACATGTTTTTTTTAATTTAGTTTAGTTTGCACATGACCGTGAATATTTGATAGATAGGTTTTGATGATGTTGTTTATGAGATGATTATGACAATGTGTTTTATAGATAGGATGAGGATGTAATAGACATAGATAGGATGATATTTTGGAATTATTTTAAGATTAAATTTAATAAGGATAATATGTTGTTATGATGTTATGTTTTGATTATGGTTTTTGATGTTTTGTTTATGGGTAGGATATGGTTTATTTTTATTCTATTCAAGGTTCATAATTTTATGATTCCATTGATGAGAGTAAAGTTTGAATATTTGGATAGGATAAATGATATGAGTAAATAATGAAAGAACATAAATTAGGTGTAGGTAACAAACTAAATGTGAGAAAGAGACAAGAGTTATGAGACATATGCCCATATGAACTAATGGAGGGAAAAGAAAAGGCATGATGTTTTGGGTTGGTAATGACCTAACAACAAGAAAACATAGTTAGATTGGTTTAGTAAACATAAGCCTATTGAATACTTCACATGAGCATGCTTTGATTGAGAAAGGGGGTATCTTGATCACTTTGTGTTAAGTAAGCTCATACTCCCTTGATTTGAGAAAAGGTGTTAAGGGAAAGTTGGTGATAAGTGGATGTCTAAATGAGAAATGGGTGAAATGGTAACCTAATGTGGGATAGCTTACCCCTTCTATAGGTGACCAAAGAATCATAATAGGAAATTCCATGCCTTAATGTGATATGTAGACTAATCAATGCAGGAATTCTACCAATGCCATATATAAGATCTGACTATGGCATATTGGGATAATTCATAGACTAATTGATGTGAGAACTCTACAAATGACACTTATAAGAGCTGATTATGGATTACTTACTTTGAATTTGACATATAATTGTTTATTTCTTCTATTATTTTTATAATTTTTTTAAGTTGATCAATGTGAGAAGCTTTTAATGATTATTTCTTAGCCATCCTTAAAGGGAGAGGTCTAGAATTGGATTTTTGTAGCTATCCTTCAAGGTAATAGTCTATTTTAAGAAAATTTTAATTACTAGGTAACTGTCTTTCAAGGGAGAAGTCTGTAATACTAGAGATATGGACCTAAGTGATATGTTGGCATCCCAATTTTTCAATTTTGAATTCTAGGTTAGACATGGACAAGTCTATATAAATTTAAAGGTTTAGCTTTATGGAGGTGAAACCTCAGCACAAAATATTAATGATAGATAAGGGGTTGGTTTGAAAGACAACTAATCATGGGATTCCATTTGATTAGAGACAAAAAGTATCCATGATAACCATGCCATGGTAGAGGCATGGAACCCATGCTTAGGATTAGGCTATAATTGTGATGGATAATCATACAGTTCTATGTTGTAATCTATTATCCACAAGAATATTAGGGATAGGTAGGTGAAAGGAGATGAAAATATTATAAACCAAGGGATGAGCTTAATTTAGACACATAGATGAGTTTGATCCTTGTTTCAAAAATAGAAAGGATGCAAATGCGAATCATTGAGATGCTCAAGTTCTAGTTTACCTTTAAGAGAGGACAAATGATAAGCACCTGATCCATACTTATGGGTTATGATATAGGGTCCAAGCTAATTGAAAGCAAACTTGACCTTTTTTGCTTTTCTCCATATTAGTTACATGTCAAGTTTTCCTTAAAGATGAGGTCTCCAATGTTGAATTATTACTCTTTCATGTGTTTTTTATATGCATGCTTGATTATTTATTGATAGACATGAAGATGATTAAGCATTGTGAGGCGATGTTCATCGAGTAGTTCAAGATGTGTGAGATGTTCTTAATGATAGTCACTCTCAAAAAGGATTTTGTGCAATGATATGTAAAGATATGGGATCTATACTTTGAGAGGAAAGATTGAAATAGATCCAAAGATGAGACAGAAAAGGGTAGTACCCATAGAAGTTCAAATGCTAGTGTGATAGGACCATAAAGTGAAAGGGATGTGTAGGCATCAATCCTGACCTAAGCACTTACTACTCTGGTGAGTAGTTTGATGAGGGTTTTGTTATAGGATTTTAGTTATCCATTTGCTTGTGGATGATAAGGCAAGGAAAAGCTTAACTTGATGCCAAAATCATCACAAAGACCTTGGATTTTATAGTTTTTATAAGATTTTCCATTATCAGTGATGATCTTATGGGGAACATTAAAATGGTAGATGATATGGTGATTGATGAAGTCAATAATATTTTTGGCTTTGGTTAAGATAAGAGGGATATCCTCCACCCATTTGGTAATATATTCAATGGTGGTAATGATATATTGGTGTCATTGTGAAGAATGGAGATTGATTTCCCCAATAAGTGCAAGACCCCATTGCGATAAGAACTAATAATCTGTAGATACTTGAAGGCCATGGGGAGGTGCATGATGTAAGTTAGCATGTTGTTGACATTTAACACACTTGTTTACATAGTCACAATAGTCTTGATTGAGAGAGGGAAAATAGTAGCCAAGGTGAAGAATACACTTAGTGATGGCTAGGCCACTAAAGTGTCCCCCAAAAATTACATCATACATTTGCTTAATAACATGGGAAGATTCATGGATATGTAGACAATGGAGAAGGATGTTGTGGAATCCATGTTTGTAAAGGATTCCTCCTAGTATTGTGTAATGAGAGGAACCCTAAAAACAATCTCTTTAAGCAATTTTCGAAAGGTTGGGAGGAATAATGCCAATGTTAAGGTAATAAAAGGTTTGGTCATACCAAATATTAGAAGGAGATGTTTCCACATTAAAAATGGTAGGAATATCAAAATTGATATATGAGGGTGTGATAAAATGATGGATGGTGAAAAATAGTTTAGATTTGGTAGGTTGAGATAGAATTTGGGAAGTAAGGGAGGCCATCATATCTATGAATTTGTTAGTAGATCAAAGAACTGATTGAATAAGGTGATGGCCAAATGATGATAAGAGTACATCCACAAGTTTTTTGTACTTTATGAGGACATAATTTTTACATTGATAAGATCCATTGACCTGGTTGATGACTAGTTGGGAGTCACCAAAGACACTGATTATTTTGACTCCCAAGGCTAGGGTAGTTTGGAGACTTATGACTAGGGCTTCGTATTTGACTATGTTGTTGGTGCATTTGAATTCAATTTTAAATGAAAGGGGAAGAGGTTCAACATCAAAAGGAATGATAATAAATCTATCACCTCCATCATTTTGGCATTTGGAGCCATAAAAAAACATGGTCATTTAGTAGGTGGGTTCCTCTTAAGAAAGAGTTGTAATAGACTTGTCTAGAAAGGCAAGAGGAAGAGGTTGATTGTCTGGTAGAGGAGCTTTGGCCAATTGATCAATGATGACCTATAATTTAATGTAATTTTGTAAAAGGAACTAAAGATAAAACTCATCTAGGATCATGAGCCATTTAGCCATACGTTGGTTTTGATATGGCTTAGAGTGTATATACTTGAGGGTGTCAATGTTGGTGATGACATATGTTTTATGATTAATAAGGTAGTGATGGAGTTTAGAGGCCATGAAGACTAAGGTGAGGCAATGTTTTTAAAGATGGGTATACCAAGTTTCATATTTGATAAGGGTATTGCTAATGTAGTATATGGCTTGCTATTTATTTTGTTTATCATGATGAATGAGCATTACCCATAGGGAATGGTTTGTGGTGGATATATATAGGTAAAAGGGATGGTATTCCTTAGGAGGGATGAGGATAGGTGGAGAGAGAGGATACTCCTTGATTGAATAAAAGGCTTTTTGACATTATTTGGTCCACTTAAAAGAGGTGTCTTTCTTTAAGATGTGGTGAAAGGGTTGACATCTATCTGATAACTAGGATATGAAGTGATAGATAGATTGAGTTTACCCTATAGGCTATGGAGTTGTTTAAGGTTGGTAGGAGGAGGCATCTCTAAGATTGATCTGACTTTAGAGAGGTCTATTTAAATTCCATGGAGAAAGATGATGAAACCAAGAAGCTTACCTGATAAGACACCAAAAATACATTTCTTGGGGTTGAGCCTGACATGATAGTGGATTAATCGGTAGAAGATGATGGTGAGAACAACTAAGTGATCCTTATGGTGTTTGGATTTCCCAAGGAGATCATCTACATAGTCCTCTATGATTTTATGGATGATATCATGAAAGATATAGGTCATGGTCCATTGATAGGTTGCTCCAAAATTATTTAGTCCAAAGGGCATGACCCTATAGTAGAAGGTTCCCCATAGGATAATAAAGGAAGTTTTATGTTGATATTGGGGGGAAATCAAGATCTGATTATATCTTCAGAAACCATCCATGAGAGATATAATTTCATGGATGGTTATAATATCAACAAGTTGGTCAATGTTTGGTAAAGGAAATTCATCTTTTATACAAGCGAGATTGAGGTCACAAAAAATCAATGCAAAGGTAAAGGCCCCCTATGGGTTTGGTGATAAGAATGATGTTAGAAACCCATTATGGATAGTCGATGGGATGAATGAAGTTGACAGATAAGAGACACTAAAGCTCTTATTTGATAATGAAGGCTATGCAAGGATGCATTCTATGAAGTTTTTGTTGAACCAGCTTAACCTTAGGACAAGTAACAATGTTATAGAGGGAAATAAAAGGGTCAATTTTGGGCATATCCTAATAACACCAAGAAAATGCTATGCTACGGTCTTAAAGGAAAGAATGGCAATCTTGTTGCTCTATAGAATTTAAATTTCAGTTCATTTTGATGATAAGGGGATTATCTTTAGTAACTTAGTTTTTAGACACCTAAATCTGGCCACCAATAACCTCCAATCAAGCTTTTGGTTAATTTCCACCCAAAATGCATAATTTGGCCTAAAAACACTAAAAAATGCTAAATAATGTGAAACTGACATATTAAATTATTGATTTTGGCCAAGGTATCCCTAAATGGGGTAGTGAAATTTATGGGCCAGCTAACTTTGATTAGATCATTCTGAGTCAAAATGCCAAATTTGAACTTGGGTGCTTTGGATTGCTCTTTCTTATCAAATATCTTACACAAGATGCATGACTTTGTTATTTGTTGTCAGTAACATCCTAAATGGGAATATGGATATAATGCATTTAACATCACCTTCCAATTCTAATTTAGTGGAATTTTGGACAAATAACAAGGCATTTTGATCAATTTGAGTAATTTGTACACAAAGTGCTTAAACATGCTTAAGAGCTAATTAATCCAAATCAATGCATAATTAATAATTCCATGGAAAATTGTTGAATAATTTATTTTTGAAATGAATATTGAATATCTACATCATTAGGTGACCTCATTTCTTAAGAAGACATCTCTAGGCTATAAATGCCACAAATATCAGGATTCATGACTCCCATGCCTCATCAAAGCCCTCCATGCCTCTTAATTATTCTTCTATCCCAAATATAGATGAAATTATTTATCAATTTTAATTTCAAAATTGGATTAATCCTTAGCCACACATCTCAATCTTGAGATGGATGGTTCATGTTGATTCTGATCAAATCTAAAAATTTATAAATAGAGAGGCCATGAACATCATTTCTAAGCTATTTTGGTGAAAAGTTATTATGCTCAAATATCTTCAAAAGACATTACAATTAGTGTTACCATGCCAAATTGATTCCAAGCCAAGCCAAGCCATAAGCCAAAGGTGCCAAGGAGAGATGGAGGTAGCCAAGATTCCATTGATGAGGACTTCATGAGCACAAACCAAGCAAGCCACTACAATAAGCATTTTGGAGCATCCAAGGAAGGTAAAAGAGGATTTCTTTTGCATTTTAGTTGTGTGTTTTATTCATGTTTGTTAACTAAGCTCTCTCTAGTTTCTAGGACTAGAGATGTTATGCTAGTTAGTGTGTTTCTTTCATTTTGTTTTCATTTTGAAACTAACACCATACTAACCATCCTCTCTTGAGTAAAATTCCTAGATTCACATATGGCACACGTGATGGGACTAGATACATCCCACACATGAAGAAGATCATTTTTTAGCTTTAAAATCTTCATTTAGATCATTAAAACTCTTGAAATTTTATTTTCTAACTTTGTTTTGTCATTTTTGTTTGCCATGGGTTTACACATTAACCAACATCAGTTAGTAAAATTGACATCAGTTGGATAACTACCATCATTCACATTGGTATAATTGATGTCAGTTAGGTAATAGTCATCCATTAGTAAATTTAACTATTGTCAGTTATATAACTAATGTCGCTCATTGTGCTTTTCTTAAAACATAGACCTGAGATCTCTTTTTCTAAATTTCATTATTTCAAACCCAAAAGAGCTTCAAGGCTAAAGGACATGCTAACATTCTTGTTACAGGACCAAACTTGACATTTGCTAAAAACATATTTTAGATCACCTTTTTCATGCTTAAAAATCAATTAGGAACCTTGTTTTGGTGTTTAACAAAAAAAATTAGATGTTTATGGTGAATGTTTTCAAAGTTGCAACTAAGACAAGGGGTAAAATGAACACCACCTCATTTTCCATTTGAGCTTAAAAATGAACTCACCTTTCCAAGTTTTTGTATTTAATTAGTTGTTTAAGTTAAATCTTTGTTTCACAAAAAGAGGGGTGTTGCATGTATGCTCTTCCATTTATCCCCTTTAGGGAACCCTTGGAATCAAAATCACCATTCCTATTGCAAGTAGCCTAGTCCAAGGCTTAGAAAGAAAGACATCTAAAGCACTCCCCAAAAACTCATCAAAGTTTAGGTGACCTTGAAAATGACCCTAAAGTCTTTCTATTTTCATGATTTCTTTATTTTTATGCAAACTTGGCTTATGAGCGGGACGTCATTACCTCCCATAAGTTATTTAAGGAAGCTTTAACTTGGGGTTTCATCTCCCAGCATTGACTTCATTTAGATCCTAATTGGAGTTACACACAAGACATATCGACATTTGGACATCACACTGCATTTAGTGAATAGTATGATGTAGTGGTTGTAAAAAGAACTAGATCTTTTTACAACTACCCAATTTCCATGCCTATATTTTGAATTGTTTGGCATGGAAGTCATTGTGTAATTGATTCTCATAGAACGATTGAAACCTTGCTAGTTTTAGTCAACCCCACATTGACATACCCTTGTTAGGATTTGGATGATTATACTTGGTGTATTTTTGTCATTTTTGCTTGGTATGTTTTGAGACTAAAACTTGTTTGTTTGTTCATAAGCCATGTCAAAAAAATGTATTTGAGTTGAGGAGGGTAGTGTTATGCTATCCAAATCATGTCAAACTATTTTTGTCTTTGAGTCTTTTGAAAAATAACATAGATCACATCATTTGAGCATGCTTACATCATTAGGTTGCTTAATTTGTTTAAAGACTTGTTTCACCTTGTGCCAACAACCATTTATTTCAAACCATGTCATGTATACCATTTGGACCTTTGTCTTGTACTATCATGTTGTCTAATCTTGTCTAACCAATTTGGTCAAATCCTAGTTTTCAATGTTGAGTTTTCAATTAGCCTTGTCAAGTTTGGATTCAAACATTGATTGATTTCTATTTAGGCCTTAATTCATGGAGTTGATATATAGATCTTTCTTTTTTGGGTTGTATAACTTTGGTTAATCAATTACCCAGATTTGAAAAACTATTGATGGTTTGTTTGTTTAGTACCTATCTTTATCATTGTTTGTTCCTTTATTTGTGAAAACAAAGCCTTTCTTCAAAGAGACTTTTGTCTTATGCATTATGTAATTGATCATGTTTATGTTTGATTTTATGTGTTGGGTCTATGTCAAAGTTGTTTCCAAACTTGTTAGATTAAATCAAATAACATCATGCCTTTGTTTAAAGTCTAGCTTTTGATGTCATTTAGCCAAAATTCCTAGCATGTGCTTGTTTGTTTGAGTCTAGATTTTGACTCCACATTTGGAAAAAAGACCTAGTAACTCAAATTTTCCCTTTCCTAGTTTAGACTTTGTTTGGAAAACTTTGACCTAGACCTTCGACATGCAAGTTTTTATTCAGATGCTTGACCTTTTATGTGTATGAAATTTGATGTTAGACATTTGACATTAGATTGTTTTATGTCAAGTCTCAGCACAAACCATTTTGGAGATATAAATCCACTTTCAAACCACATTGGAGACACAACTCCACCCCTTCAACCAAGTTGGACCAAGTTTGAACCATTTGTCCTTTGGATCATTTTTCAAAATTTGTAGAACTCTAATTTTTTTTATTTTCAAAGATTTCATCATTTATATAGATATGTCTAGCTACACTTATGGTGGATTCATGTACAATCCAACTTATGATAGAATAGCCACACAAAATACCACTAGGAACCCCTATAGAGAAAGATTTTCTAATGAGTTTTATTATTCTCCCTACAATACTCCATATATGGAATAAAGTCATGAACTAGCTCATGATCCAAATCAAGACTTGGATTGGTATGAAGAGGATTTTGAGGAAGAATTTGAAGACCCAACTATAGATAATGTTGTTTGGGATACAAATCCATACCCTCTTTATGATAATCAGTACATAGAACATAGTCAAGAACCAACTTATGATCTAACTCAAAACTGGGATGATATGGTTTATGAGGAAGACTTGGATGCTTTGGCTTATGTGAGTAACTAAACTCCATAAAGCCATTTCTATACTAGGACCTCATCCTTTAGTTTGTGTGAGTAATCAAGCTCCATAATGTCCCTTCATCATTTTAAGACCTAGTCCTTTAGCTTGTGTGGGAAATCATGTTCTACACCACCCTATCATTACCATTTGAATACTGAATCCTTTGGCTCACATAAGAAATCATGCTCCAAAATGCCCTAATAGTATCCAACCACAAGTTATTCCTCATCCAGTATAAGTCCCATCTAAACCTCAACCAATCTAATCATTCAAAGACCAAGCTATGTTCAAACCTGGTATCTTCCAACTCATTGGATACCAAGACTAAGAGAACCAATAAATCCAAGATGTTTCTATTAAATTGACCATTTATGATAAGTCAACCTATGATGGATTGCCTATTAATCCTATACTAGTTGTCAAGGAGTCTCACTCTGATGAGTCATTCTTTTTTGAGTCACTTCTTAATGATTATAACCACCTTTGGGAAAATCATTACCTTGACCATGTGCCTATTTTTCAAGAGCCACCTATTGACAAACCAGTCTTTGAGGAGTTGTCTCTTGACCTATTTCTCATTCTAGAGGAGTCTTAATTTGAGAAACTAGTTTTTGTGGAGCCCATTATGCCATCACAAGCTATTACTTGTCTAACACCAAATATTCAACAAGACATCATTGTAACAGAGTACCCATTAGATGAAGAATCAAAGTTAGAGTTAGGTGCTATTCTTAAATTGACATCATATTTAGCATCAAAATCATAATCAACATCAGTGTCAACATCAGATTTAGAGTCCATTGAGTTAGAATTAGATTCAAAAGAAGAATATGTTCATGGTTGTTACAACATTGGTTACACATGCCTTATAGATCAATTTGAATACATTTGTGATCCTTCTATGATTTTTGAGGATGAATAATTTAGATTTGACATAAGTTGTCCTAGTATATTCTAAAAGGATCGTGCAACCTCTACCTATTTGATTACCATTTCACATGTCATTACCATCAGCCAAAATAACCATATCATTGACATTCCATCTCTCACCAGTGCTAATTGGGATAAATAGAATCACACTTTGTTGAACTGCATCCATTGTGGCATATCAGTTAAATAAGAGTAAGGAGGCCATGACCACATTCATATAGTAGAGGAACACTCTCCTAGTGAAACCTTTTTGAAGGCACTAGGGGATAATCAAACTTATAACTTATCATCTTTTAGTAAAACTTTTTAGAAGCACTAGAAGATAATAAAAGTAAAAATTCAACATTCCTTAGTAAAACCTTCTCAAAGGCATTACAGGAAAATCAAGATAAATTTATTGGCTAAAACCTCTTTGAGGTACCAATAGTTGAGCACAAAATTTCTTCACTATTGGATGAATAAAAAATTAAAGATCACATCAAAATAGCTTCCTATCTATAGCTTAATGAAATGGTAGCTACTCTCAATCCCAAACAAAATAAAAATTTGAAGGTCCTATAGAGAGAAAAATTATTTGGCCCTATCACAACCAAAATTATGTCGAATCCAACATCAATAACATTACATGTGACTAAAATTCCTAATATTCAGTTTTTTCCCCACCATTATACATTCCATTATCATCTGCCATTCCATTTCATAATCAAACCTACCATCCATTATTTGTCATATTTACCATCCATGGCCACACTTTCTTTTGTAGAGGCTACAAAGATACCTTGTCTCAACATTTGAAGGAATCAAAATTAATGACCAATGAAGATTACATATGTCACAAAGGCATTTTTGACAATCAAATATGAAACTAATTCTTGACAGAGCAACTATTTAGATGAGGTGTGACCTAGCAATTAACATGATCAATTATTCTATTTGTATCATTTGATGATTAGGACATGCATCTCCCCATTAGTAAGAACAACAAAATCAAAAACCACACCTAGGACAAAAACATGTACCATACCATTTCATATTGCCATGTCATTTTCATTGTTACATATCCATTTTCCATTATCACGTATCTTTCCATTCACCCCATCACTTTGGGCCAACCCTCTTACCATTTTATCAAATTTATCAAACCATCATTAGTCTAAAGTAATGTCATTTCATCCTATCATTCCATTCCTATCTAGACCAAAGCCTATTTTTGGTCATCCTACCCAATCCCATTCTGATCTTGGTTATTTTGGTTCTTCCTGCACTTTTTGTGAGAGGAATCTAGTCAAGTTTCAAAAATCAATCAAATCCATGTTTATAATGATAATCTATGAAATTAGTGTGATAGTTGATCTAGTAAGATATCTTTCATCTTCTCAAATTTATTTATGTGAGCTTGATTATAATCACCTATGGGAAAATAAGTGTCTCACCAATCTTGCTACTAATTATAACCACCTATAGGCAAATTCATATCATTCACCTATGATGTTGTATCCTAGTTATAATAGCCTATGGGAAAACTAGGGGAAACATTTGTTTATCATGCATTGAAACATCACTTTCCCATCACTATTTTCATTTGATTGGCCATTCACTATATTTGAAAACTTGTTGGGATCTAGTTGTTTTTTCCTCACCTTTTATGTGGATGGAAATACTATGATTTGAGTTCATTTCAAGAGTAAGTTAGTCATGCTTAATGTATGTTGAGGTCACCTTAATCCCCCTTTTCATATGCTCTCACCATTTTGTGAGCAACCTAAGCTAAACGCTCTCATCATTTTGAGAGCAGGTATCTTATCATTCTCAATCGAGTTAAGATACCTCAAAGTCTAAAAAACATTCATAACATTTCAAAAAAATCCAAAACTATTTGTCCTATCTAAGCCTAGTTAGTTATCCTTGATCTTCCTTACTGGGGCATGGTCATTGTTAGGATGCTTTCTTTTGATTTTGTTTTTAGGATTTTTATTTATTTGTTTATTTTAGGTTATTTGTTTATTTGTTTTTCTTTTTTTTTGTTTATTCACTTGCCTATTTATTTGCTTTCAACACTGTTGCCTTGACTCAATCTATATGTGTTCATTGGGTGATTCCTTGAGCACATTATTCTTGATTCCATCCATATTCATCTATTAAAATTGTCATCATGGTTTTGATCATTAGTGTATTATTTTCAAGTGTTTATTGGATTGAGAGCTAATCCTTATGCATATTTCAACCATGTCTTCATGGTGTTTTATCATGAAGCCTATTATCACATGCTATAACAAAAATCAACTTCAAGAAGGTCTACAATAAATGGAGCCATAGAAGTTTCTCCTTGGCACCTTGGCAAATCCTTCCATCCCACCCTTGATTAATATAACTCATTTGACCATTATAGTTATATCATTATTAATCAGGACAAGCATCTCCTCATTGATAGGTATAATTGAATCATTTTATTAATCAATCTCATTCCTCTATCCATCTCTTTCATCACTTTTCACTCACTCATATTTAATATATATTTCAAGTTATATCCTTGAGTTATGCTTGCTAATCACCCCTAATTAGGGCACCATCAATATTAGGCAATCTAATTCTACTTAATGATTATAACCACCTATGGGAAAATCATTATTTTGACTTTTATTCTTAATTATAACCACCTTTGAGCAAATCAGTATCTTTTTTACATCAATGCATACAAGCATTTTCTTATTTGGATGAATCTCAACCATTGGTTAATTCCACCTTTCTTCTTGTTTCTTTTCAAGGGCCCACCCATCAACAAATGTGATAGCCACTCCCTCAAGGGGGCATCATCATAGGCTTCCCAAAACCATTTGGAGCTTTATTCTTCAACCATCATATTCTTTTTGGAATATAGACCATTTCTCATTCTTTGAGAAGATAATGCTTTGCCTATTATTTTCAACATCTTCCCAAATAGGGGCAAACTATAGACACCTAAATCTAGCCACTAATAACCTTTAATCAGGGTTTTGGCTAATTTCCACCCAAAATGCACAATTTGGCCTAAAAACACTAAAACATGCCAAATGATATGAAACTTACATATTCAAGTGTTGATTTTGGCCAAGGTATCCCTAAATGGGGTAGTTCAATTTATGAGCTAGTTATCTTTGATTAGATCATTCTAAGTCAAAATTCCAAATTTACACTTGGGTGCTCTAGATTGATTTTTCCTATCAAATCTCTTACACAAGATACATGTATTTGTTATTTATTTTTAGTAACATCCTAAATGGGAATATAGATCCAATGCATTTGATATCACCTTCCAATTCTAATCTATTCAAATTTTGGACCAATAATAAGGCATTATGATCAATTTGAGTAATTTGTGCATAAAGTGCTTAAACATGCTTAAGAGCTAATTAATATTAATCAAGGCATAATTGATAATTCCATGGAAAATTGTTGAATAATTTGTTTTGGAAATGAATATTTAATATCTGCATCATCAAGTGACCTCATTTCTTGGGAAGACATCCCTATGCCATAAATACGACAAATATCAGGATTCATGCCTCCCATGCTTCATCAATGTCCTCCATGCCTCTTAATTGTTCCTTTATCCCAAATATTAATGAATCTATTTATCAATTTTAATTAAAAAATTATATTAATCCTTAGCCACACATTTCAATCTTGAGATGGATGGTTTAGGTTGATTCTGATGAAATCCAAAAATCTATAAATAGAGACGCCATGAACATCATTTCAAAGCTATTTTGGTACAAAATTATTATGTTCAAATATCTTCAAAAGCCATTGCAATTAGTGTTACCATACCAAATTGATTCCAAGCCAACCTAAGCCACAAGCCAAAGGTACCAAGGAGAGATAGAGGAAGCTAAGCTTCCATTGATGAGGACTTCATGAGCACAAATTGAGTAAGCCACTACAACAAGCATTTTAGAGCACCCAAGGAAGGTAAAAGAGGATTTATTTTGCATTTTAGTTGTGTGTTTTATTAATGTTTATTAACTAATCTTTCCCTAGTGTTTAGGCCTAGAGATGTTATGTCAGTGTGTTTCTTTCATTTTGTTTTCATTTTGAAACTAACACCATACTAACAATCTTATCTTGAGTCAAAATCCTAGATTCACATATTACACACTTGGTGGGACTAGATGCATACCACATATGAAGAATATCATTTTATAGCTTTAAAATATTCATTTAAATCATTAAAACTCTTACAAATTAATTTTCTAACTTTTTTTCCATTTTTATTTGCCACTTGTTTATATAGTAACTAACATCAGTTAGTAAAATTGATATCAGTTGGCTAGCTATCATCAGTCACATTGGTATAACTAATATCAATTAGATAACCATCATTAGTTAGTAAATATAACCATCATCAATTATATAACTAACATCAGTCACTATGTTTTTATTAAAACATAGACCTGAGAGCTCTTTTTCTAAAGTTCATTTTTTCACACCCAAAAGAGCTTAAAGGCTAAAGGACATGATAACATTTTTGTTGTAGGACCAAGCTTGACATTTTCTAAAAACATATTTTAGATCACCTTTTTCATGCTTAGTGTTTAACAAAAAATTTAGATGTTTATGGTGAATGTTTTCAAAGTTACAACTAAGACCAAGGGGTCAAATGAACACCACCTCATTTTCCATTTGGGCTTAAAAATAAACTCACCTTTCCATTTTTTTTATTTAATTATTTGTTTAACTTAAATATTTATTTGTAAAAAAGAGGGGTGTTGCATGTATGCTATTCTATTTGTCCCCTTTACGGAACCCATGGAATTAAAAGCGTCATTCCTATTGTAAGTAGCCTAGTCCAAGGCTTAGAAATAAATTCATCTAAAGAACTCTCCAAAAACTCATCAAATTTTGGGTGACCTTGAAAATGACCCTAAAGTCTTTCTATTTTCATGATTTCTTTATTTTTATGTAAATTTGGCTTGAGATGGGGACATCATTACCTCTTATGAGTTCTTTAGGGAAGCTTTGACCTAGGGTTTCATCTCCTAACATTTACTTCATTTGGATCCTGATTGGAGTCGTACATAAGACGCATCTACATTTAGACATTGCACTACCTTGAGCAAACAACATGATGTAGTGGCTGTAAAAAAGACTAGACCTTTTTACAACTAGCCAATGTTGTGGTCACCCAATTTTCATTCTTATATTTTGCATTGCTTAGCATGAAATTCACTATGCAATTTATTCCCCTAGAATGATTGAAACTTTTCTAGTTTTAGTCATCCCCAAATTGACATACCCTTGCTAAGATTTGGATGATTATACTTAGTGTATTTTGGTCATTTTTGCTTAGTATGTTTTGAAACTAAAACTTGTTTGTTTGTTCATAAGCCATGTCAAAACAATGTATTTGAGTTGAGGATGGTAGTGTTATGCTACCCAAATCATGTCAAACCATTTGTGCCTTTTAGTCTTTTTAAACATAACATAGATCACATCATTCGAGCATGCTTACACTATTAGGATTCTCAATTTATTTTAAGATTTATTATTAGAGATATTTTCATTGATGTCAAAGGTATAGAATTATTGGTGATAAAGGCCCCATTGCATTTAATGGTGTTCTAATATTTATATATTGGCTAATGTGTGTTAATATTTATTTAATATTAATGCATATATTTTTGGTTGCATATAAGTCAAAATAGGACCCATGGAGAAGTCAAAGAGTCATGGGGTAAAAGACAAAAGAGGATTGGGATGTATTTTCTCATGAAGAGTCATCTTGAGGAATTCCAAGAGTCACCATGTGAAGATAAAAGAGGGTATGGCACATTTTTTCATGAAGAGACACTTTAAGGAATACGAAAAGTCACCAAGATAAATAAAAAAGAGGAAAGGATGCTTTTGATTATGAAGGGTCACCATATGAATTTTCAAATACAAGGATACAAAGGGTCATGTAAGTTTGGCACTATTTTCCATGAGGAATGAAGGGTCACAAAGGGTGAATGCCAAAGGTCATTTTGAAATCTATAAATAAAGGATTAAGAAGACATTTGTAAGTTACAATAGAGAGCATGGTTTTAATTTGTTTTCAAAGAGAGAAAAGTAGGAGATATTTTAGAGTTCTATCATTTGTTGAGTAAGCAACATTGAGAGATAGTTGTGTTTTATACACAAGAGGGGTTGGTTCTCATAAATAGTTTCTATGTTGGTGCTCGGTAAAGGTGTTGGTGCTCTTGCAAGTTGGTGCTTGTGAAATTTATAATTTGAGTTGGTGTTCATTCATATACTTGAAATTGTTCTCCATGGTTTTTCCCACTTTGAGTTTCTACATAAAAATATGGTGTCTATCTCTCTCTCTCTTGTGTGGTGCATATTATTTTTTTAGTTTTATTACCTATCTTGAATGTGTGATTAAGTGGTTAAAGAAAAGAAATAAGATTAAGTAAAATATATATAATATACTAATTCACCTCCCCCCCCAATCTTAGTATATTTCATGCTTAACAATTGGTATCAAAGCATGTTCCTTTTGAAAAAGTTTTACAGCTTGAAGGTAGATTGGGAAAGCATGATGGCTAGATCACATGAAGGTTTTTATTCAAATAAGACACCTTTGTTTGATGGGACAAATTATGATTTTTGGAGCATAAGGATGAAGAATTATTTAATGGCCCTTGGATTTGACATTTGGCAAGTAGTGGTGGAAGAATATGAAGAGCCACAGACACTTGTAACTACTCTAGTAGAAAAAAAGACAAATGAAAATAATGTTAAAGCCTTAAATGCTATTTTATGTGGTTTGTGTGAATCAATTTTTTTTAAAGTTATGCAATGTAAATTTTCTCATGAAACTTGGGTAAAACTTAAGAATATTTACAAAGGTGATGGAAAGGTTCAGAAAGCTAAGCTTCAAACTTTCAAAAGTTAGTTTGAGAGTTTGAAGATGGAAGAAGAAGAAAATATAGCAAGTTATTTTTTGTGGGTTGATCAAATAGTTAATCAAATGCAAGGTCTTAGAGAAAATTAGAAGAATTAATTATGGTTCAAATTTTTTTGAGATCTCTACCATTGAGATATGATGCAAAAGTTTTGTCAATTGAAGAGATGAATTATTTAGCCAAGTTAAAGATGGATGAGCTACATGGTATTCTTATAGCATATGAGATGCAGATCGAATAAGAGAAACCCTCAAAAAGAGAAGCTAATTTCAAGACATCAAAGAAAGAGAAGGCTAAGATTCAAGAATCAAGTGATAATTCTAGTGATGATGAAGATGACAATGGAGCTCTATTCATTCATGAGCCAAAAAAAGGCACAGGTAAATATCAAGGAAAATTACCTTTTAAATGTTTTAATTGTAAAAAAATTGGATATTTTGTAACTAAGTGCCTAGATAAGGGAAATGGTGAAAATAAAGAAGGAAAGTCTACATACAAGAATAATTTCAAAGTAAAATTCAAGAAGGGATTTAAGAAAAAGAGTTTTTATTATAAAGATCTTAGCTCAATTGAAGATAGTGGAGTCAGTGATTCAAAAGAAGAAGAGATTCTAGTCATAACCATACATGAAGATGCCTCCACAAGCAAAATTAAAATTGATCAAGAAGAAGAATATGATGAATCCAAAGTAAATCTGGAAGGTTAACTTGTTTGTGACTTAGAAGAGTTAAAAGTTCTTGAAAATAAAAAATGAAAATTAAAGCTCCAGATCGAGAAAAATAAAAAGGAGTCAAAGGAAATACGTGAATATCTATAAGAACACTCTAAACAAGCCAAGAATAATGAATAAGATATAATGACATAGTTGCAAATGGTAAGTAAAGAATATGAAAGATATGTTATTGAAATTACTTATTTAAAAGTAGATCTTGAAAAAATAAATAAAGCAATCAATGATAGAGTAGCCAACGATTTAAAATTTGAGAATAAACTAATATGTTGAACAAGATATTAGACAACAAAAGATCAATGTTAGATAATATAGGTATTGGATTTGAAAAAGAGAAAGGGGAGGCCACTATTTTCATAGACAAGGAAAAATGAAAGAGCTATGTTGAAGCTCTTACAAAAGAGGAAATAAAAAAGGAAGAAGTTAAGAATACAGAGGACATATCAAACAAAGAAAGTTGGAGGGAACAGAGCTACAAAAGACAACCAGGTTAGAGATACACAAATAGGTCCTATTTTTATGGTTACTATTTTTATTTTAATGGATATGGTCATAAGAAAATAGAATGTTGAAAAAGGGATAATAATTTCAGAAATAAGGAGAAGGAAATTCATGTAGAGTCAAGTAAAAGCCACAACTCTTTTGTTCCTCTATTAGCCTTTAATGAAGAGGCCATAATATGTTACAAGTGAAATAAATTTAGACACATAGCTTGATACTTTAGAAATGTGTTTGAGTTATTCAAGAAGGAATAGAGTTTCAAGGCCCCATTCATAAAGAAGAAAGTTTAGATAGATTCATGGCAAAAGAAACAACTTGAAAAATCTATGTTGATATAGACAACTTTACATGTAATAAATAAATAAAATACATGGTTCATTAATAGTGGATGTTCGAGGCACATAGTAGGAGACAAAATCAAGTTCATAACCTTGAAGAAGATCAATGGTGGTATAGTGAAATTTAGAGATGATACTATTATCAGAATTGTTGATAAAGGTACACTAATTTTGGATAATGTTGGGCATAATCTTTTAAGTGTAAGTCAAATATGTGATCAAGGGCACACACTAAAGTTTTATGTAGAAGGTTTTAAAATTAGGAGAAAAGATTTAGATGTGTTGATTGTAGATGATCATAGAATATGTAATAATTTGTATATGTTATCAGACATCAAAGGTCAAAGATGTTGTTTGAGTCAGATTGAATAAAGTTGGCTATGGCATAGGAGAATGGGACACATAAATTTTAAAAATATTTTCAACATCAGGAAAAAGCAAGCAGTTAGAAATATTTTAAAGATTACAAAGCCATCTGACACACTTTGTGAACTTTGTTAGCATGGAAAACAGGATAGAAGGTGGTTCAAAACAAAAGAGTACTCAACCACTCAGATGTTAAAGCTTGTTCACACTGATCTATTTAGACCAATGAGAACTCAAAATAATCAAGGTGAGAAATATTTCATGTTTCTTATTGATGATTTTTGACTTATGACTTGGGTAATGTTTTTAAAGAAAAAATTAGAAGCTTTTAGATATTTCAAAGCATTCAAAGCATTAGTTGAGAATGAAACCAGCTTGAAGATTAAGTGTCTAAGTTCATATCAAGGAGGAGAATTCATGCCAGATTAGTTTATTGAGTTTTGTAAAGACCATGAAATAAAGAGACATTATTTAGTAGCTAGAACTCCACAACAAAATGGAGTAGTTGAGTGGATAAATATAATAGTTCAAAATATGGCAAGGATAATTCTAAATGAATCCAAGATACTAGATAAATATTGGAGAGAGGCAGTTGCTACAACAATGCATATTCATAATAGAGCATTATTGAGAGTCAATAGTGACAAGACTCCTTATGATCTATGGAAAGACAAACCAATAATAGTTTATTATTTTAGAGTTTTTGGTAGCAGATACTTCATAAAGAGAACCATTGAAAAACTTGGGAAGTTTGAATCTAGAGCAGATGAAGGTATATTTCTTGGTTAATCTTGAAAAATTAAAGCTTATAAATGTTATAATAAAAGAACCATGAAAATTGTTGAAAGTGCAAGTATCAAGATAGAAGAAGATGGAACACAAAGAATTAGTGATCTAGTAGACATTATTGAAATCATTGAAGAGGAAGATTTTGAAGAATTAGATGAAGATGAGAAGGAGAAAAAATATACCAAAAATGCATCCAAATATGTTTAGAGAAATCATAATGAAAGTGACATCATTTGGGATATAAATGAAGGAATTCACACCAAAAAAATGATAGTAAGTGAATCTGAGCAAGTTAATTTGTCTTTGTTATCCAAAATTTAGCATAGAACTTTTTTAGAAGCTAGACATGATAAGCATTGGGTTAAGGCTATGGATGAAGAATTAAATCAGATAGAAAAGAATGATACTTTGGAATTAGTGCCTAGACCAAAAGATCACAATGTGATAGGAACAAAATGGGTTTATAGAAATAAGTTGAATGAAAATGGAGAAGTGACTAGGAATAAAGCAAGATTAGTATGTAAAGGATATGCTCAAATTGAGGGAATATATTTTGAAGAAATTTTTACACTAGTGGCAAGGTTAGAGGCAATTAGAATGTTTCTTGCATATGCAGTGTTTAAAATTTTCAAAGTTTTTTAGATGGATGTCAAATTTGCCTTTCTAAATGGGAATATAGAAGAAGAGGTCTATATTGAGCAGCCCAAGGGATTTATTCTCTCAAATATTAGTATCCTTGTATGCAGATTGAAGAAAACATTATATGGATTGAAACAATCTCTTAGAGCTTGGTATGTAAGACTTGATAAATAAAGAGAGGATTAAGGTTTCAAGAGATGATTTGTTGATAGTAAGGTCTACATCAAAATAGAAGGTGAGCATTAATTTATTATTGTGGTATATGTTTATGACATCATTTTTGGAGGAAACATTGAAAATATGAAAAAAGAATTTTCTAATAATATGCAAAAAGAATTTGAGATGTCTATGCTTGGAGAATTGTCGTTTTTTTAGGATTGAAAATATTTTAGTCAGATAAAATAATTTTCATATCTCAAAGTAAATATGCCAAGGAAATGTTGAAGAAATTTGGTTTTAAGGATTGTGCACCAGTTGGCACACCAATGTGTACAAGAAATAAGGTGAGCAAGGATGAAGATTCACCTATTGTAGATCAATATTTGTATAGATATATGATTGGTAGTCTTTTATATTTGACAACATCAAGGCCAAACATCATGCATGTAGTAGGTATGGTTGCAAGATATTAGTCATCTCCAAAAGATAGTCATGTTCAGTTGGTGAAGATAATATTTAGATATATCAAGGAGACATTTGATTATGGATTGTGGTATTCCACAGAAAAAATTTTCACTTTAGTTACTTATATAGATTCAGATTGGGTAGGGTATCTGGATGATAAAAAGAGTATAAGTGGAGGAGATTTTCTTCCTTGGTGATAGCTTAGTATCATGGCTAAGTGAGAAACAAAATTTAGTATCACTTTCTACAGTTGAAGTAGAATATATTACAATGGTATTGTGTTTTACTTAAGTGCTTTGGATGAAGTAAACTTTGGAAGATATCAATGTAAAATATGATGAATCTATTTCTATTTTTTATGACAACACAAGTGCTATTAATATTTTGAAGAATCTATTGATGCATTCAAGAACAAAACATATTCCCATTAGATATCACTTCTTGAGAGAGTAGGTTGTAGATCAATAGGTTAAGATGAAGTATATTATTACTACATATCATATTGTAGATATTTTCACAAAGGCACTACCAAAAGACACATTTGATTATCTGTGGGAGAAGTTGGGAGTAATTTCTTTTACTTCCTACTATTGAGGTTTAACATCAGTTGAGGGGGAGATAAGTGTTAGCTCCAAGTAGGCTCTTTTCCATTGATGTAAAAGGGGGAGAATAATGGGTATAGGTATAGGTATAGGTATAGGTATAGGTATAGGTGTAGAAATAGGTACAAGGAATGGGTTGCTATTATAAGGGGGAGTTACTGTATGTTTTTTAGATGGTAGTATGTGTAGTTTTTAGGATGTGGTAGTTTCAGTTTTAGGTTGCCATCAATGACAAAGGGGGAAATTGTTAGAAATATTGTCATTGATCTCAAATGTCTAGCATTATTGGTGATAAAGTCCCAATTGAATTTAATGGTGTTTCTAATATTCATATTGTAGACACCGAAATCATGTTGACTCCCCTGGTCATCCCCCGTCTTATTCTCCTTCGCCTATTTAACCCTTATCGATCACTTTTTCCACTAGCCTTGACCCTGGCAACATGTAAAAATGAGCACAGAGCTAAAGCTAGACTCTATCCCCATTGTGCATCTGCCGACGACGGTCGTTACCCGGCCGACATCGCCGACGTCGGTCACTTATCGACCGACGTCGGCAATCCTGCCGATGTCGGTCACCTTACCGTTACCCATTTTCAGTTATCATTCGGTTCCCAATCGGTTTCCTGATTGGTTATCAAACCGTCTCTCAAACCATCTCTTGAACCGTTCCTCGCCTTCATCAGCAAAACCATTCGAATCAATCAATCAATCGATCCCTAAACTCTGACATTCACAAATTCTGGCAATCAATCAGCTCTGGCGATTAACCAACTCCAGCATTCAACCAATCTGCATTCACTTCGATCAACTTACGGCAACGCTTCAACAACTTCAATCATGGATTTTATCATGTCTTCTAGCAGGTAAGTATTTACTCTATTTGTTTTATTTCTTTCTGGTTATTATTTGTTTGTTATTTCTATCGTCTCAGATCTTCATACCGTAGCCCTGAGCCCTGAGTCCCTTCCTTACATCTCTGCCCACTATCCCAGTCTATAACTCCGTCTAGACTCGACCAAAACCCCCAGACCCTGTCCAGACTCGACATTACCTTGATTAGACCTTATTCAGACCCTGTCGAGACCCTGTCCTGACCTTGACTAGACCCTATCCCAACTCTGTCAGACCTTCTGTAATTCATCTAGACTCTGTCCAGAACTTGCCCCGACCGACGCCGGTCACCACCCCTACCGACGCCGGTATCTTAACCGACGTCGGCACCTGTCTGACCGACACTGGCAACACAGAGACCGACATCGGTGACTACACAGAACATTTTACTTCATTATCAGGTATGCATTTTATTTTCTATCTTTTATTTCTATCATTTTATCCTTCATTACACCTACTTTAGTCTAATATTCTATTTTTTTTATCAGTGGGTTGATATCCTTCTAGGAAGTCTTCGTACTTCCAGGATCGGGCGTTCACCTGATAGCCCACCATATCTTTGACTAACATTTTTTCATGCTTCAGTCTCTTTTTCTTCGCAAGTGTCATTCCTCCATAGCCAAAGAGGAGAATCTTCCAACGTCTGATTTCGGTGCGCACGACTTTATCAGGTATCTTCTAGCCTTGACCATTTCTTTAGTTTCTTATTTCTTCTTTGAATGTAGAAAGCAATTTTGCATAGAAACATTCTGGCACGCCCGGTGGGACCCATGGGCCTTCCTTGGGTTCTTTCTTTCTTTCATTCATATAGGTGCATTAGGTTCTTTCCTTTTCGCCTCCTTTTGTCTCTTCTTAAAATGACATCATAAGCAGGAAATAAAAAGAACATTTCTTTCTTTCTTGCACTTCTAGACTAGCTAAAACTCATATTCTTCGACTCTTTCTCCATTCGTCTTCATACGAACAAACATTTCAACTTGGGCATTAAAACACTTTGCATTCATTTCTGTTTACCTGCATCTCTTAGACCACACATAGTAATTAAACCACATATTGAATTAATCTAGATCACTTGATGTTACACGACCAAACCACCTGCACAAAACAAACATTTTAACTTACCTGAGACAAGGCCCGACTGGGATTTCATCCCCCAGCAGATACCTTACCCCGTCCCAATGATCTTACTTGGATTTCATCACCAAGGGGAAAGCCCACTCCGTTCTTTGGCGGAGTCTAAACTAAAGTGGAAGTATATTTTGGCTAAGCGAAACCAGCTAACCACTGGAATCGTGAACTGAGGGGAGCTTGCTCCTTAGCACCAGGCCTCTACAGAAGCTAACACAGACTTCTTGAGCACCATAACAAAACCTGAAACCATCCATAGACTGCTTCTTCTAGGACCCGACTCAAAAGCTAATCTTCCTCTACACTCATCTAAGGCATAAGCCACTATAATCCTAATAATTTACTCCTAGGGTTTTAAGATCTGCTTGTGTCTTCATCTTTTTCGTTCTTATCTGCTTGTTTGAGCTTGTGAGGACGTTCTTGCCTGCCTTGAATGGTTCTGACTCATAGTCAATCCAAGGCTCTTCTTAACCATGCTAGACATCAACCGCTTTCACCTACCTCGTCTATAACCAATCCTATAATGGAGTTCTACTCAGAGACCGAAAGAACTCCTACTAGACCATCCCCGACCCAATCGCCTATCATCCCTGAAGTGGACCAAGATTTTGCAAGATTCTTGGACCTCAATACCGCAGCCCTCCAAAACTATCTCATGAGAAACCCAATGCGAGACCTCTCGGGTGACGTGGCGATGGCATTGACACCATTCGCCACCCACCCCTTTTTGACTCAGCCTTTCGCCTCAACCGTTAACCCAACCATAGCCAATACACAAATTTTGGCCTCCTCATCTATTTTTAAACCGACCTCCATCGGGGTTTCATTACCCCCTCAACCACCTTTAATTCAACCAAGTTCTACATCATACCAGAACTTGATTGTCTCGACTCCTCACACTCTTGTGCCCATATATGCAGGAGTGTCTACCTCCCCTTTCGCCAATGTCGTCATGCAACCTCCCTTGGCGGTATCTGGTCAGCCTATGCCTTCAACCTTCATGACCCAACCACCTTTGGCCTCCACTTCTATCCCTGCGACTAGTCATCTGTATGTTGCGCCCTCACTGGTACAACCGACTATGTCATACGCCTCTTCTAGCCTCTTTCAAGTACCTTACAACCTAGGGGGCGCTCCGTCCACCAATCCGTCAGCAGACGTCATCAAGATGCTGATGGATAAAATGTCCAGTCTCGAAGCTTCTATCTCCGGTTCAAGTAATGTCTCTTCATATGACCAAATTTACAACGAGCTCATCCATCCTTCTGTCCCTATCCGACCATACCCCAACCATTGGGAGCTTCCTAAATTCACTCGCTTCCAAAGTAAGGAGGACCCACAACAACATCTATGGGCATTCAGACATGCCTGTTACCTTATCGCCCATGATGATGCGTTACTTCTACGCACGTTTCCTATGTCTCTTTCTGGCCCTGCCCTTGACTGGTATAGCTCTCTTTCCAGCCATTCTATCTTTTCATTCATTCAACTAGCCCAATTATTCGTTGACCATTTCTCAATCAATATCACTAAACAAGTCTCAATCACAGACCTTTACTCCATTAGGCAATTTGACGATGAATCTATAGTCAATTTTGTCGCCTGTTGGAGAGGCTTGATTAATCAGCTCTCCTTCTCCTTGCCTCAACCCGAGCTCATTGAGCTCTTTTCCTGAGCATGTGCCAGTCACATCTCATCCACCTTGTGGGTTCAAATGTTCCACACTTTCGACGAGGCCTTCACCATGGCCCGAAAGCTTGAACTCCGTGCCATTGAAGAAGATAAGGTCAAATTGCGTAACACTAATGCAAGAACCAATGACCATTCTTCTTTCAGACCTTCTTCTGCCCACTCTCAATCCAAGGGGTTGGCAAACACTGTCATCTTCAGACCATCATCTTCAACAATAACCAACCGACCATCATCTTCAACATTAGACTACATCAATAAACATTTTCAACGTCAATCCATACAGCGTCAATTCACTCTAATTGGGGAGTCATATGCCTCTGTCTTGGATAAACTCGTCAAGCAGGGGGTCCTCAATCTCCCTTCAATCTGACCACATCAATTCAACCTCTCAACACCTATCCCTGCATGGTATAGGGAGAACCACTTTTGTAACTATCACCGTGTCAAAGGCCATGACATGGATCACTATCAAACTTTTAAAAACATCATCCAGGACATGCTAGACAAGGGGGATCTTATCTTGGACAACCCGAACGCACCGCCCAACCAAAACCTCGACATCTTCAAGCAACCTTTTCCTAATCACCCGCCTACTCAAGACAACGTCCAAACCATGATCAATGACCCTCAAGACCATGATATACACACGGTCGACACTATCTTTTCTCTTATCCCTGACCAATCTCTTTCACAGGTGGAAGACCCTTCTTCCCCTATACCTCCTCCACATGGCAAAGAACTTTCTTCTCCTACTTGTCCTCCATTGAATTCTCCCATATTGGAGGATGCTTTGACCACATCAACACCAGCTGCCTCGCCTCCATCCTTTTTATCATCCATAGATGATCCTACCTTTTTGACTCCTCAACCACACACAGAAGCCATGACTACTCCGGCGCTCTTTCCTCTTAAAAATCCCACACCTTCAATCCCTTCTCCATTGAGAGAAGAATCGTCTACATCTAAGTCTAAACTCGCGTAGGCATCCATCATGCCCAAAGAGATTAAATCTCTTGGTGTTCACCCCACATCTAATCTCGCCTCTCGCAATAGTGGCCCTCAACCCAAATCAAAGAAGGCTACTAAACCACACCGGAGGCCTCCTCCCCCACCTTCATCATTACCTTCAATCTTGGGCCCACATCCATCTACTTTACTCGGAGTGCTTCCCACTCCCATACTTCACAGAGGCAAGTCACCTCCATTACTCCCTTAACCCATTAGACTTATATCTCCTCCAAACCATCGACCAACATCTCTGCCTCTCAAACCAAAATCACCAACCCTCACTGCAACAAGACATCCAGACTCGTTAGCAGGTTCTTATGCCTTGCTGTTACGGAAATTGTTGCAGTCCTCTCGTATCTATCTCCCGCCGCTTAGACCATATCAATCTCTCGGACCAAAACCACCCTGGTTCGATGACACTTGCATTTGTGCATATCATCACACGCCTGGGCACGACACTGAGCATTGTTGTGCCCTCAAGGTTGTCATTCACCAATGTCTGAAAAATGACACCCTTCTTCTCGACCACATCATCAATCAACCTTCAATACCGCCCCACTCATCAACTCTCGGATCAAGGCTATCTTGGTTCGACAACTCTAAATTTTGCCACTATCATCACACTCTAGGACATGACACTGAGCGTTGTTGCACTCTTAAAGCTGTCATTCATCAACACCAGAAAAAGGATACCCTTCTCATCAAGGATCCTCTTGACCACCCCTCTGACAAATTATCAACACCGACCCATGCCTCTCCAACCTCATCACCTAAATCGGGATCTCCACGCCAGACTAGGGTCCCTTTACCGCCTTTAACCCCCTTATTCGACATCAACACAGTCCATCTGACCACTAAACCTCAATCGACCTTAACCAATCCATCAAACATTCTCCCTAGCCACTGGGGGAATTTAACCTTCATCCAAACCTCGACCAATTTTTCAGCACAGTCTCGACCACATATCAATCACTCTTTCAACTTAGCCTCAACCAGACTAGCAACCAAACATTTAACCCGACCTCAACCAAACATTCAACCCAACCAAAGACCAAATACCAACCAATCAACCCTCGACCAACCATTGACCAACTATCAAATGACCAAATCTCAACCAAACATTCAACCAACCTTTTTATCAAAACATTTAACCAGTCTCAACCAATCAACAACCATATCAACCAACTTCACATCCACTCATCAATCAACACTTGACCAATCTGGAAAGAGGCAAATAGGGCAAGTTTGCTCCTAATTGGCTCAGACTTTTTATTATCACGCACAAGCATACACTAGGGACTTATCAGACCCTGAGCCCTTTTATGCATTGCATCTACGACCATTTTACTGCTAGTCGAGTACTCATCCACTTGACACTTAACTTGAGCTCATCCCTTGAGCCATACCCATCCTCTTAGTCCTAATTCCTTTCAGCCTTATTCCTCTTAACAATTCTTATAACCCTTTTATGCTGTATGGATGCTTTGTCCTAATAAAAGGGAGCCCTTGACCTTATATAATCTTGTCCACGACTCACATTTCTGTAAAAACAAATCAAGATGTCACAATATCCATGGTCACTATATCAATCTCAAAATCAAAAGGCAGAATGCTCCCTCGAAGGATAGCTGTACTATCATTGCTGTAATTAATAGACTGCTCCCTCGAAGGACAGCTATTCAAAAGCCTTTATATTAAACAAAAATCTAGACCACTCCCTTGAAGGATGGCTATGACTAATCTGGAAATAAACAACACTATTTTAGAAGCTTCCCACATTGATCAACTTCACAACTGACCACCAAGCAAATGACATCTCTATGCAGGCTTCCCGCATTGATCAGTTTGCGCAAAAAAAAAAAAAAAAAAAAAAAAAACGAGTCATGGACTTGACTTATAGTTGTCTCAGGGTCTCCTATAAACAGGGGCAAAGTTATCTCTGCTCTTAAAATGGGTTACCCTTTTTCCTCCTCCTATCACCTACTCAAGGGACTTTGAACTCACTTTAATGTCGAAGTGATTCGATTACCGCTCTAATATAACTATGGTCAACGACGTCACGCATGAATGGGGCTCTTGGTTCTCATAACCCCTATCTATGCTATCTTTTTGGTCCTTGTCAATGAAAGAGCAATATGCCTTTCACTTCTTCTGCACTTTGGTCACATTCACCTTCATCACTTGTCAATCAACTCAACTCTCTTTTCAGACCACTCCCATAGCCTATTCCCCCTAGTTTCTATGGACACCAATACACATGGAAACTATCGACCAGCCGCAATTTATGTTCAGCATAAACCAATACTTGCTGAAGCATAAATAAACCTCAATTCATTTTTAGCATACATCCATCATGAATATGGAATATTGCTAGGGATGAAAGACCTCTCAACCAATGTTGCAGAATACACCATTTGGAAAAGGCTGCAACATCTCTTCTCCTCATCATTTCATCGTAACCAAGATCAATCTATCGACCATTTTGACCACCTGTCTACTACTCGGACCCCTTTGTCTGAACTACATTGGTCAGAGGCCCTATGACCAGGGCTATGTAGGTAGCACTCAGATGACACGACTGTCTTCTGGGGTTAGCTCGACCACCCTCATTTATTCGTCTCTCTGATGGACAAACCTTCTTTCCTTCTTTTAACCATAACCTTGCCCTTGACCATGACCAATTTCATCCCTTTGACCCTTCCTCCCTTCTAGGGAGAAATACATTGGCTTGAGGCCCTATGACCAGGGCTATGTAGGTAGCACTCAGTTGACATGGGGTCTTCTGAGGTTAGCTTGGCCACATCCTTTTGTCCATTCCTCCCCTCGACCACCAACCATTGGAGATCATGCCTATCTCCTCCAACCTCGACCACTTCCAAGACACTGTTGCCTTGGTTGTTTTTGCATGTATGCTACCTCCTGACTGGTTAGCAGAATTGTGCACAGACCTTTTTGGACCCTCACAACTATAGGATCACACGCCGGTTGATCCGCACTACTTGTGACTTTTTCATGTTTCTAGGAGCACTTCCTGAGCCCGGGATACCTAGAACGTGACGACCCATTTGGAGCTTCAACTTCGATTGAATCAACCTGATCAGTAGACGACTAAATGCTGGGGCCTAGTTATTTCAATTTTGGCACTCCTTGACCCTTGACCTGTAACACTTTGACCTAACCATCTCGTGCAGTGGTATGCGCGCAATCACGACTTTTGCAGCATTCACCCTCACCTCTTTTTTTTATCCACTCTTTGTCAAATCAGCACCCGATTTTCGGTTCCCTTCCCTCGACTCCTACTTTGAGGGGGAATACCTCATACATAATCGGGGCAATCCGCTTCCTGTTTTTATCTTGCAGTTCATTCGAACAACCAACAAAATGAAATCAACCTTATCCCTCACCTGGGGCAATCCGCTACCTGTTTTTGTCTTGCAGTTCATCCAAAACAACCAACAAGACAAAAAGGGGCAAATGTAGACACTAAAATCATGTCAACTCCCCTGGTCATCCCCCATCTTATTCTTCTTCACCTATTTAACCCTTGTCGATCACTTTTTCCACTAGCCTTGACCCTGGTAGCATGTAAAAATGAGCACAGAGCTAAAGCTAGACTCTATCCCCATTGTGCATTTGTCGACGACGGTCATTACCCGGCCGACATCACCGACGTCAGTCACTTATCAGCCGATGTCGGTAATCTTGCTGATGTCGGTCACCTTACCGTAACCCGTTTTCAGTTATCATTCGGTTCCCAATCGGTTTCCCGATCGGTTATCGAATCGTCTCTCGAACAGTTCCTCGCCTTCATCAGCAAAACCATTTGAATCAATCAATCAATCGATCCCCAAACTCTGACATTCACAAATTCTAGCAATCAATCAGCTTGGCGATCAACCAACTCCAGCATTCAACCAATCTGCATTCACTTTGATCAACTTACGGCAATGCTTCAACAACTTCAATCATGGCTTTTATCATGTCTTCTGGCAGGTAAGTATTTACTCTGTTTGTTTTATTTCTTTCTGGTTATTATTTGTTTGTTATTTCTATCGTCTCGGATCTTCAAACCGTAGCCCTGAGCCCTGAGTCCCTTCCTTACATCTCTGCCCACTATCCCAGTCTATAACTCCGTCTAGACTCGACCAAAACCCCCAGACCCTGTCCAAACTCAACATTACCTTGATTAGACCTTGTTCAGACCCTGTCGAGACCCTGTCTCGACCTTGACCAGACCCTATCCCAACTCTGTCAGACCTTCTACAATTCATCCAGACTCTATCTAGAACTTGCCCCGACCGATGCCGGTCACCACCCCTACCGACGCCGGTATCTTAACCGACGTCGGCACCTGTCCGACCGACACCGGCAACACAGAGACCGACATCGGCGACTGCACAGAACATTTTACTTCATTATCAGGTACACATTTTATTTTCTATCTTTTATTTCTATCATTTTATCCTTCATTACACCTACTTCAGTCTAATATTCTATTTTTTTATCAGTGGGTTGATATCCTTCTAGGAAGTCTTCGTACTTTCAGGATCGAGCATTCGCCTGACAGCTCACCATATCTTTGACTAACATTTTTATGTGCTTCAGTCTCTTTTTCTTCGCAGGTGTCATTCCTCCACAGCCAAAGAGGAGAATCTTCCAACGTCTGATTTCAGTGCGCACAACTTTATCAGGTATCTTCTAGCCTTGACCATTTCTTTAGTTTCTTATTTCTTCTTTGAATGTAGAAAGCAATTTTGCATAGAAACACATATCTTGGCTAATGTGTGTTAATATTTATTTAATATTAATGAATATATTTTTTGTTGCATATAAGTCAAAAGAGGGCCCATGGAGAAGTCCAAGAGTCACAGAGTAAAAGATAAAAGAGGAATGGGATGTATTTTATCATGAAGAGTCATCTTGAGAAATTCTAAGAGTAACCATTGAAGACAAAAGAGGGTATAGTGCATTTTTCCATGAAGGAACACTTTGAGGAATATGAAAAGTCACTAAGATAAAAACAAAAGAGGAAATGATGCTTTTGATTATGAAGGGTCACCATATGACTTTTCAAATGCAAGGATACAAAGGGTCATGCAAATTTGGCACTATTTTACATGAGGATTGAAGGGTCATAAAGGGTGAATGCCAAAGGTCATTTGGAAAGCTATAAATAAAGGCTTGAGAAGCCATTTGTAAGATGCAAGAGAGTGCATGATTTGTATTTATTTTCAAAGAGAGAAAAGTAGGAGATATTGTAGAGTTCTATCATTTGTTGAGTAAGCAACATTGAGAGACAGTTGTGTTTTATACACAAGAGGGGTTGGTGCTCCTATGGGTTGGTGCTCACTAATAGTTGCTTTGTTGGTGCTCAACAAAGGGGTTGGTGGTCTTGAAATTTGGTGCTTGTGAACTTTGTAATATAAGTTGGTTCTCATTCATATACTTGAGATTGCTCTGCATGGCTTTTTCCACTTTGGGTTTCCACATTAAAATTTGTGGTCTCTTTCTCTCTCTCTTGTGTGGTGCATATTATTGTTTTAGTTTTATTACATATCTTGAATGTGTGATTAAGTGGTTTTAAAAAATAAATTAGATTAATTAAAATATATATAATATATTGATTCACCCCCTCCTCTCAGTATAGTTCATTCTTAAAAACTGTTTCACCTTGTGCTAAAAACCATTTCTTTCAAACCATGTCATGTATACCATTTGGACCTTTGTCTTATGTTGTCATGCTGTCTAATCTTGTTTAGCCTATTTGGTAAAATCCTAGTTTTCAATGTTGAGTTTTTAATTAGCCTTGTCAAGTTTGGATTCAAACATTGATTGATTTTTGTTTAGGCCTTAATTCATGGGGTTAATACATAGATATTTTTCTTTTAGGTTACATAACTTCAGTTAATCAATTACCTAAATTTGAAAAACTATTGATGATTTGTTTATTCAGTACCTATCCTTATCATTATTTGTGACTTTATCTAGGAAAACAAAGTCTTTATTTAAAGAGACTTTTTTTATTCCTTATGCCAATTGATCATATTTATGTTTGATTTTGTGTGTTGGGTCTATGTCAAAGTTGTTTCCAAACTTGTTAGATTACATCTAATCACATCATACATTTGTTTGAAGTCTAGATTTTAACACCATTTGGCCAAAAGTCCTAGCATATGCCTATTTATTTGAGCCTAGATTCTGACTCCATATTTGGACAAAAGACCTAGTAACTCAATTTTTCCATTTCCTAGTTTAGACCTTGTTTGGAACACTTTGACCTAGACCTTTGACATGCTAGTTTTTATTCAGATGCTTAACCTTTTGTGTGTATGACATTTAACATTAGGTTATTTTATGCCAAGTATTATCACAAACCATTTTGGAGATACAACTCCACTTTCAAAACACATTGGAGATACAACTGCACCCATTTAACCAAGTTGGACCAAGTTTGAACCATTTATCATTTGGATCATTTTTTAGAGTTTGCAGAACTCTAAGCCTTTTTATTTTTAGAGATTTCATCATTTATGTGGATATGTTTGGATAAAATTATGGTGGAGTCATGTAAAATCCAACTTATGTTATAATGGCTACACAAAATCCCATTAGGAACCCCTATAAATAAATATTTTCTAAGGAGTTTTATTATTCTCCCTACAATACTCCATATGGGGAACAAAGTCATGAACCAACTCATGATCCAACTAGAGCTTTAGATTGGTATAAAGAGGCTTGTGAGGAGGACTTTGAAGACCCAACTATAGATAATGTTTTCTGGGATACAGATCCATACCCTCATTATGATAAGCAGTACATGGAACATAGTCAAGAATGAGCTTATGATCCAACTCACAACTAGGATGATATGGTTTATGAGGAAGACTTAGATGCTTTGGCTTATGTGAGTAACCAAGATCCATAATGCCTAACCATTTCTATAATATGACCTCATCCTTTGGTTTGTGTGAGAAATCAAGCTCCACAACACCCCTTCATCATTCCAAGTTCTAGTCCTTTGGATTGTGTAGGCAATCATGCTCCACACTACCTTATCGTTACCATTTCAAGACATGATCCTTTGGATCATATGAGAAGTCATGATCTAAAATGCCCTATAATTATCCAAACACAAGTCATTCCTAGTCTAGTGCCAATCCCATCCAAACCTCAATTGATCTAATCATTAGAATACCAAGCTATGTCTAAAACTGGTATCTTCCAACTCATTGGAAACTAAGGCCAAGATAACTAACCAATCCAAGATGTGTCTATTGAATCAACCATTTGTGATAAGTCAACCTATGATAATTGCCTATTGATCCTATACCAATTGTCAAGGAGTCTCACTCTGATGATCAAATCTTTGTTGAGTCACTTTTTAATGATTATAACTGCCTTTGGGTAAATCATTACCTTAACCATATGCCTATTTTTCAAGAGCCACCTATTGACAAACCAGTCTTTGAGGAGTTGTCTCTTGACCTATTTCCCATCTTAGAAGAATCTCACTTTGACAAACCAATTTTTGTGGAGCCCATTATGCCATCACAAGCTAGTATTTGTCTAATACCAAATATTCAATAAGACATTATTGTAATATTGTACCTGTCAGATGAAGAATCAAAGTTAGAGTTAGGTTCTATTCTTGAATCAACATTGGATTTAGCATCAAAATCACAATCAACATTAGTCTCAACATCAGATTTAGAGACCCTTGAGTTAGAATTAGATTCAGAAGAAGAATATGTTTGTGGTTGTTACAACATTGGTTATGCATGCCTTGTAGATCAATTTGAATACATTTGTGATCCTTCTCTAGTTTTTGAGGATGAATACTTCAGCTTTGACACAAGTTATCCTAGTATCTTATATGAGGATTATACAACCTCTCCCTATTCTATTACCATTCCAAAATCCATTACCATCACCCAAAATAGCCATATGATTGACATTACATTTCCCACCAGTGTCGATTTGGATCGATCAAATCATACTTTGTTAAACTACATCCATGGTGACATAGAAATTAAATAAGAGCAAGGAGGCCAAGAACAGATTCATATAGTATAAGAACACTCTCCTAATAAAATCTTTTTGAAGATGCTAGGGGATAATCAAAGTTCGAACATAGAATCTTCTAGTGAAACTTTTTTATAAGCGTTAGAAGACAATCAAAGTCAAAAGTTGGCATTCCTTAGTAAAACTTTGTCAAAGTCACTACGGGACAATCAAGACAAATTTATTTGTGAAAACCTCTTTGAGGTACCAATATATGAGTACAAAATTTCTTCACTATTGGATGAAGACAAAATCAAAGATCAAATCAAAATAGCTCACTATCTACAACATAATTATATTGTAGCTACTCTCAGGCCTAAAAAACATAAAAATTTGATGGTCTTATCGAGGAAAATTTCTTCAACCCCACCACAACTAAAATTATGTCAAATCTAGCATCAACAACAGTACATATTGTTTAAAGTCCTGATCTTCATTTGTTTTCCCACCATTATACATTCCATTATCATCTACAATTCCATTTCACAATCAAACCTACCATCCATTATTTGTCCCTATTTACCATCCATGGTTGCACTTTCCTTTATAGAGGATACCAAGATACCTTGTCTCAATATTTGAAGGAATCATAATCAATGACCAATGAAGATCACATATGTCACAAAGGCATTCTTGACAATCAAATCTACAACTAGTTATTGATAGAGCAACTATTCAGATGAGGTGTGGGCTAGCAATTAACATGATCAAGTATTCTGTTTGTATCATTTTTTTATTATGATGTGCATCTACCAATCAACAAGAATAATAAAATCAAAAACCACACCTAGGCCAAAAACATGTACCATACCATTTCACATTACCATTTTATTGTCATTGTTACATATCCATTTGCCATTATCATGTATCCTACCATTCACCCCATCACTTGGGGGAACCCTCTTACCATTTTATTGAGTTTATCAAACCATCATTATCTTAAAGTAATGCCATTTCATCATATCATTCCATTTATATCTAGACCAAAGCCTATTTTTAGTCATCCTACCCAATCCTATTTTGATCTTGGTTGTTTTGGTTCTTCCTACACTTTTTGTGAGAGGATTATGATCAAGTTTTGATAATCAATCCAATCCATGTTTATAATGATAATCTATGAAATTAGCATGACAATTGATCTAGAAAAATACCTTTCATCTTATAAAGTTTATTTATGTGAGCCTAATTATAACCACCTATGGGAAGATCAATGTCTCACCAGTCTTGCTACTAATTATAACCACCTATGGGAAAATTAGTATCATTCACCTATGCCATTTTATCCTAGTTATAATTGCCTATGGGAAAACTAGGGGTAAAATTTGTTTATCATTCATTGCCACATCACTTTGCCATCATTGTTTTCATTTGACTAGACATTTGCTAAATTTGAGAACTTATTGGGATCTAGTTGGTTTTTCCTCACCTTTTATGTGGATGCAATTATTATGATTTGAGGTCATTTCAGGACTAAGCAATCATGATTAATTCATGTTGAGGTCACCTTAGTCCCCCTTTCTATACACTCTCACCATTTTATGAGCAACCTAAGCCAAACATTCTCACCATTTTACAAGTAAGTATCTTATCATTCTCGATTGAGTTAAGATACCTCAAAATATAAAAAACATTCATAACATTTCAAAAAAATCCAAAAATATTTGTCCTATCTAAGCCTAGTCAGTTATCCTTGATTTGCCTTACTGGGGCATGGTCATTGTTAGGATGCTTTCTTTTTACTTTATTTTCAGGCTTTTTTTTAAAAAAAATTTAGGTTTTTTTTTTTTTTTATTTGTTTACTTGTTTGTTTGTTTATTTATTTATTCACTTGCTTGTTTGTTTGCTTTTAACACTATTTCCTCGACTCAGTCTATATGTGTTTATTGGGTGATTCCTTAATTACATTATTCTTGAGTCTATCCATATTCATCTATTAACATTATCATCATGGTTTTTATCATTGGTGCTTTGTTTTTTAGTTTTTTTTAGATTGGGAGTCAGTCCTTATACATATTTCAACCAAGTCTTCATGTTGTTTTATCATGAAGCCTACCATCACATGCTACAACAAAAGTTAGCTTCAAGAAGGTCTACAATCAATGGAGCCATAGAAGTTTCTCCTTGGCACCTTGGCAAATCCTTCCATCCCACCTTTGATCAATATAACTCATCTAACCATTCTAGTTGTATCATTGTTAATAATGATGAGCATCTCCTCATTGATATGTACAACTAAGTCATTCTATTGATCAATCTCATTCCTCTATCCATCTCTTTCATCACTTTTCACCCACTCATCTTTAATCTATATTTTAGGTTATATCCTTGAGTTATGCTTTCTAATCATCCCTAACTATGGTACCATCAATTTTAGCCAATCCAACTCTACTTAATGATTATAACCAATTATGGGAAAATCATTATTTTAACTTTTATTCTTGATTATAACCACCTTTGGGAAAATCAACATCATTTTTACATCAATGCATGCAAACATTTTCTTATTTGGATTAATCTCAACCATGGGTTAATTCCACCTTTCATCTTGTTTCTTTTTGAGGGACTACCCATCAGCAAATGTGACAACCACTCCCTCAAGGGTGCATCATCATAGGCTTCCCAAAACCATTTAGAGCTTTATTCTTTAACCATCATCTTATTTTTGGCATACATGCCATTTCTCATTCTTTGAGAAGACATTGCTTTTCCTATGGTTTCTAACATCTTCCCAAATAGGGGCAAATTGTAGACACCTAAATATGACCACCAATAACCTCCAATCAAGATTTTGGGTAATTTTCACCCAAAATGCATAATTTGGCTTAAAAAAACTAAAAAACATTAAATTATGTGAAAATGACATATTCAAGTGCCAATTTTGGCCATGATATCCCTAAATGGGGTAGTGCAATTTATGGGCCAGCTAACTTTGATCAGATCATTTAGAGTTAAAACGCCAAATTTACACCTAGGAGCTCTGGATTGCTCTTTCATATCAAATCTCTTACATGAGAGGTGTGCCTTTTTTATTTGTTGTAAATAACATCCTAAATGGGAAAAAAAATCCAATACATCTAAAATCACCTTCCTATTCTAATCTAGTCAAATTTTAGACTAATAACAAGGCATTCTGATCAATTTGAGTAATTTGTGCACAAAGTGTTTAAACATGCTTAAGAGATAATTAATCCAAATCAAGGCATAATTAATAATTCCATGGAAACTTGTTGAATAATTTGTTTTGAAAATGAATATTGAATATCTGCATCATCAGGTGACCTCATTTTTTGGGAAGACATCCCTAGGCCATAAATGTCTTAAATATCAAGATTCATGCCTCCCATGCCTCATCAAACCCTTCCATTCCTCTTAATTATTCCTCTATCCCAAATATTTATGAACCTATTTATCAATTTTAATTGCAAAATTAGATTAATCTTTATCCACACATATGAATCTTGAGATGGACGATTCATGTTGATTCTGATCAAATCCAAAAATCTATAAATAGAGAGGCCATGAACATCATTTATAAGCTCTTTTGGTGTAAAGTTATTATGCTTAAATATCTTCAAAATCCATTGAAATTAGTGTTACCATGCTAAATTGATTCCAAGCCAAGCCAAGCCAAGCCACAAGCCAAAGGCGACAAGGAGAGATGGAGGTAGCCAAGCTTCCATTGATGAGGACTTCATGATCACAAATTGAGCAAGCCACTACAACAAGAATTTTGGAGCATCCAAATAAGATAAAAGAGGATTTATTTTGCATTTTAGTTGTGTGTTTTATTCATGTTTGTTAACTAATCTCTCCCTAGTGTCTAGGCCTAGATATGTTATGCTAGTGAGTGTGTTGCTTTCATTTTGTTTTTATTTTGAAACTAACACCATACTAACCATCCTCTCTTGAGTCAAATTCCTAGATTCAAAAAGTTAACATCAATGGTGGATTCATTTAGCATAGTTTGATTCTTAGGAGGAAGGGATTTATGAATAGAATAATCCCCCACACTAAGGTAGGTGAGAATGGAATCATCATCGTAACGTTGGATGGTATTGATGGTAGGAGAATTCTTTTTAATCATTTTAGGATGGATGATAGGAAGGGTTTTATTTTGGACACTTTTTTGATAGGTTAATGGGCATAAAATAATGGTATTGATTAAAAAATGTTAGATGGGATGATATTAGAGTCCTCAGATTTGGAGGTAAAATGGGTTGGTGAGGATGGAAGTTCTTTGTCAATGGTGGCAATGGGTTTTGGTGATGTGCATTCTTTTGGTGGTACAAACCCAAGGCCAAAGAACTCATCAAGTTTTTTAGTTTTGATTATAGGTAACTCATGAGGTCCCTATTCATAAAGGCCAAGATCAAAGCCCTTCTGAGCACACTTGTAAAGGTAAGCTTTGACAATGGCTAGTTTGTCAAAGTAATAAAAATTGGTGGTGAATGGTTGAATGAATGGGGTAGTGGTAGGAGTGAGAAGTGGCTGATTAAGTCCCCCATAGACAAAATTTGTTTGATTATTTAGGAACTTAAAAGGGATGATGGTTTTGATGTTAAGATCATAGGAAGGGTCATATTTGAGGTTTCCATATTCTTATAGAGTGGGGAAAGCATTGAGAGATAAAAGATGATATTCCCCAAGAGAGAAATGTTGGAATGTGGAACTAGAATTTGGGATGAAGGGATAGATGAACTAGTTGAAGATTTATCATTGTTGTGAGTAGGAGTGTTACTAGTTATGTTTGGTGGGGTGGTTTTGTTAGAAGTTGGTTATGAGGTAGATGAAGGAGGAATAAGAACATCATTAGGATAGTATGTCATATTGTAAGAGGCAAAGGGACTAGGATCATCTTTGATGGTAATAACTTATCCCTTATGCTCAAATTTGACACATTAGTGTAAGGTATAAGGGATGCAACTCATAGCATAGATCCAAGGTCATCTAAGTAACACATTATTTTAGAACTCACCCTCTATAACATAAAATAGTTCAATAATGGTACAAGGCCCCAAGTAGATATGGAGGACAATGGTCCCTAAGGTAGTATCCATGGTATCATTAAAGGAGTGAAGGACCACTATGATTTTTGACATGATATTTTTGGGTAGATAAAGTTGTTCATATGCACGGGAGGAGATAGTGTTAATGATAACTCCTCCATCAATCATAACCCTCTTGATGTGGGTTTGATTAATGTATGTGGTAATAAAGAGGGAAGGATTGGAATCCTCAGGATGAGCGAGACGTATTTCAAAATCCTGAAAGGTGACAAAGGTAGAAATTTTGAGGGCTCCAATAAAGGTTACAAGAGGTTGAGGATCATCTAGTTGAGCTTCTATAGATTGCATATCCTTGATCAGTGCTTGGAAATGGTGGGTTAAGGCATTGACTAATTCATAAAGGCTCATTTTCACTGATATTTGTTGAAGTTATTTCAACGCAATATGTTGGATGGATTTAGATGGGTTGGAGGGAGAGGATCCCAAAATGGATACTTTAGGTTTTGGTGGTTGTGAAGGTGAGAGTGGAGATGTTTGGGTTTGGTTGGTGGATTAAGGGGTGGAAGGGTATGTCCATGGAATGGATGCTTTATATTTTCCCTTATCTTTTAGTTGGGCTTAGGATCAAGTAACCACATGAATAATGTGGATAAAGGGGTTTTCTAGGTTTGGTGGTTGCTTTGGTTCTTCCTTCTCATCCTTAGGTAGGAGTGGGATGGTAGGTAAAGGTTGGGTATGTTGGGTTGATGGTAAGATTGGTAATATGGGTAAGAAAGGTTCATCTAATAATACATCATCATCATATAGGCTATGAATGAGTGCTTGGAGGGCTTTATAGTTCTTTGTGTCATGTCTAAATACCCTATGATATGGATGGATCAAGTTATTATTAAACTAAGAGGGTTTGGTAATGTAAGGGTAGAATGGTTTGATAGGTGGAAGCTAATGGAGGAAGTTTACAACAACCTATGTAAGACAGTTGAGTAGGATTCCTTCAAAGTCATTAGAGGTGATTGGTTTATAGTTTTAGGGATGGGAGCCTTCTTGGGCATAGGATTTACCATGGAAGTTGTAGTTGGAGGAATGATTTTAATTGGTGTTTTTGGTTGGGTTTGCTTGGGTATAGTTGATTTAGAGGTTAAAGATTTGGATATGGAACACTTGGATGATGAAATTTTAGCTATAGGTGGGAAAGTAGAGATAGGTAGGTTAGTTGAAAATGATGTATATCTAGAGGGTTTAATGTGTATAGGTAGAGACAAGGGGGATGGTTTAGTAGAGGAAGAATAGGTAATTAGAATAGTAGAAGGATGGGGTACTAAAATAAAAGGCAAGTGGGAAGGAAGTGGGCAACTTTACCTTATTAATTAGTTTTTTGAGGGTTTATTTGGTGGAATAGATGGTGTTAAATCCAAATTTAAAGAGGGGTGAGTATAAATAGGTTTGGGTAGGATTCCTAGATTTTTGATGGTTTGGTAAGAGAGGCATAAGGTGATTTAACAATGTTAGAAGGAGGTTGTTGGGATGATTCACTTATGGGTTTGGAATAGGTATTTAGTGAAGAGGTAATAATGGGTTTAAGGGTGGATTCAAGGGAGGTTGAGGATTCATATTTTTTTTGGTAAGGGAGTCTAAGATGATGCCAAAAGGTGGCTCTATCAAAGTTAGGTTGAGAAGTAAACTCTAGACTTTGGACTAGCCTAAAAAGGGCTTGTAGATAGGTTTAGTTTATTGGTCATTGGTTTAAAATATTGAGCCCTTAGATGGAGAAGAGGAAATGGCTCCTTCATTATTATCTTTAAGGGAAGGATCCAAAATTGATGGTTGGGTCGATGAGGTAATCCCCTCTTATGAAATGGTTTCCAAAGAGGAAATGGATGGTTGTATGATAAGGGAGGTAGGTATGGTGTCCTCAAGTGAAGGAATAGATAGAGTTGATTCCTTTGTTTGGGTGTTTAAAAGAATGGAGGGTAGTTATTCCACTTGAATGGGTGGAGTGGAAGAAGAAGGAATGATTAAAGAAATGGTTATCTCTTTTGGAATTTCCATCAAAGGAGAGGTAGATAAATCTAAGGTCTCATCAAGTGAAGAGAGAGAGGGGTGGTTAATTCATATGTTTGAGTATCTAAAGGATGAGGGGGTGAGTTAACTAATTCCTTTTGGGTGATTGAGGTAATTGTATCTTCAATAATGGGATCATTATTAATAACATTTATTGCATATGCCTCATGAGTGTGAGATGATTCAGGTTAGTTATCATGGTGTTGGGTAGAAGGAGTGTTATTAGGAAAATGCTTGCAAAAAATTTCAAGGGACTGATTAGGAGGTGAATTGGGATTATTAAACACAATTTCTCCACTATCAATCAAGTTTTAGACAAGACTTTTGAAGGTATTGCATCTATTAATGTCATGTTATATGACTCGATGAAAGGCATAATGGTCGTTCTTGTTATACCAACCCAACACAGGGTGAGAAGCATCAAATTTTTAGGGTGGTTTAATTAGTGAAAATTGGATGAGGTTGGCTTTGAATAATTTATACAAAATTGATACATAAGATTCTCCAATGGGAGTATATTTTTTTTGAGGAGATTAGTTTTGGTTTTGATTTTGTTAATAGGGAGGGTTGGAAGAATTGTTTCAAGGTGGTTGGCTGACAGTTGGAGGTGGAGTAGTCTTTAGAAGAATTAATTTTGTGGGTGCTTATGGTTTGGTATAGGATTGCTTAGTGGTTTTGGTGGAGGAAGGTTCATTGGATTTAAATCTAGAGTTTTTGTTTCATAATTTCAATTTCCCTTCATCAATGGCCCAATTTTCCATTTTGTGTTCCATGGTGAATACCTCATCAAAAGTTTTGAAGGTTTAAAATTGAAGAGTGGGGGCTATATGTTTGGCACAACCTTGAGAGAAGATTTAAATAAATTTAGGTTGGGGTAAGGAGAAATAAATTTGATTGATGAGAACTCTCCATCTAGTCATAAAATCAATAATTGACTCATCATCAAATTGTTTAATGGAATAGAGGTCAGTAATAGAAACATTTATATATATATTTATCGAGAAATTCTCTAAAAATATTTGGGCCAATTGGGAGAAAGAAAAGATGGAGTGCATGGGAAAAACACTATACCAATCAAGGGTTGGTCTTGATAAGGACATGGGGAAGGTTTGAAGAAGGAGAGCATCATCATATGTGATTAAATAACAAAAATGATGGAATGCTCTCAAATGTTGTTGAGGGTCTTCCTTGACTTAGAATTTGGAAAATTGGGAAATTACCATTGAGGAGGATATGAATGGATGGGCATGGATGGATGAATGGGTTCATTAAAAATTTGATCATAGGATAAAAGGTTATGAGACCTAGAGATAGATGACTCCAAGTTAGTCATTTTTTCCATTAAGATCTTGATCAAATATGGTTGGGGTTGGGAAGGTACATAATTAAGGGGTAAATTTTATTGAGATTAGGTGGAAGCTATGTATGGATAGGTGGTAGAAGGTGTTGAAGAAGCCAAATATTGGTAAGTGGTCACAAGAGGTTGAGATGGTGCCACATAAGGGTTGATTGGCACAAATGGTTGGGTGGAAGGTGTTATATATCCCTATGGGTTGAGGACATATTGATAGGTTGTTATGAGACTTGTTGAGGGATGGATGTTGGTTGAATTAAAGGTATGGTTGAGATAGTGGGTTGAGGTTGGGTAGGTCAAAGTTGAGTGATGACTCTAGTGCTAATGGGTGGAAGTGTTTGAGGGATATAAAGCACTAAGTTATGAAATGGGGTAGAAGTTGGTGGATTGGTTGTAATAAAGGGAAGGGTGGAAGTAGGGGTAGAAGATAATCCCATAGTAGGTGGGGTATAGGTAACTAGAGGTAAATTTGAACCTATATGTCAAGTATAGGGTGTGGTAGGAGGTGTTTGGTTAGAGGTTGGAATGTTAGATTGGGTTCAGATAGTGGTAGTAGATAGGATGTTGGAAGAAGAAGAGGCTTGGGTCAGTAAGGGTTGGGTTGAGGTAGTACCCATCATAAGATGGGGAAGCATACCATAAGGAGGGTCCATAAGAGGAACCAAGGTAATAGAGGTAAGATGTTAAGATAGTGTTGAAGGGCCACCAAATTATTTTCAAGGAAAGCATCAAATTTTTCATCACCCTTAAAAATAATCAAGATTCAAGTATGAGGGGGAGAAAAATGAGGTGAACCCTCATCATTATAATTATATTCCATAGAGGAAGAAGAATAAGGTGGTGGTTGATTGGTTTGGTTTCTCATCTACTATCTAGTAAAGACCATATGAGAAAATATGAAATAATATGGTGAAACTCACACCTCAAACAAAAATCAATCAAAAGAAAAGAATTCAAGGCAAACAATGCATACACTAAAAATACATTAAATCTTAGGATTCATTTTAGATCACTTTTGGCTTATGACTTAGAAAGTGTGAAGAGGGGATTTAGCTTATAGATCAGGTACTAAAGAGTAAATATAAGGGTAGTTTTAGGTTGAGTTTAGGTGCTCAATAAATAAATTTGTGTTGAACTTTAGTACATGGCTTCGTATTGAGGCCTACCCCCTCACTTCATGGTCTCATAGTGGTAAGAGTGTTAGGTGCTTAAACAAAATATGCTAAGATTAGAGTTTATACTCAACTAAAGAGCTAAGTTGGTTCTCCCTTTGGTGGTGAAATCTAAGTAGGATAGTCGAGAAGGGGTAAGGCTAACATTAAGTGATGAAATCCTAGTCAGGCCTTGTCTCAAATATGTTTTAATGTGTTAATTATTTTGTGGTTTAGTTTAAGTGTGTGATAACAAGTGTGAAAGATATTATTAATTAATTTTCCTCTTAAGTTACTAGATGAAATAAGACAATCAAGTAATTAATGTGTCAAAAAGGTTTATTTTAAGCCCAAAAAGAAATTTTTAGATTTTATTCAATGAGTAAACAATAAAGGAAGAAAAAGGAAACTGGGTCCCATCAGGCATGCCAAAATATTTTAGTTAGTTTTCATTATTTTTTTAATTTTGAAAGAAAATACTGGAACTAGCAATAGGGTGTGTATAAGAATACCTGGTAAAGTGCACACACAAATCTAAATAATGATGGGAACTCCTCTTTGGGTAGGAAGGAATAACTTGTAGATAAGAAAGACACTCAAAAAGGGTGTTGTTAGCAAATATATGAGTGGAATGCCTAGTGTGAGTTAGTACCAAGAAGTGGGATCTTGATAGGAGGCTATTAATCCAATATTTATAACAATTAAGTTGATATAAATGAAAATAAAGAGTACTTGCATTTAATAACTAGACAGTAAATGTATGTAAGCTAAGATGAAAGTAAATTGCTTATTAAAGGAAATAAATAATTATAACAAAAGTAAGTCAATACTCATTCTAAGATAGTTGGGTTGAGGTTAAAAAAATAAAAAAGGTACTATAATCAAGAAAAAATAGAGAAAATTAGGCTTGACTAGGGTTACAAGATTGAAAATAGCCTACTATGTTTTTATGCCATAGTGATCATCGATGGTCAGGTAAACCATTAGTGGTTTAGACTGACCGTTAGCAGCTGGGTAACTAGAGATGGTTGAAGTGACCATCAGTGGTTATATATATAATGTTATAAATGATCAAAAAATAAGGTGTGAAAATAATATACTAATGGATCTGATAGGGTAGGAAGGTTAGAAATAAGATAAATCAACAAAAACAAGTGAAAGATACCTAAAACTTGTTGGCGGAAGGCTAAAGTAAATTGGCCAAAGTGATAGTACTTCAGCTTTTAAAAGTGATTCTGATAGGGCTTTGAGTCTTTGGTGAAGTTACTTGATCACTCAAAGGATGTTGGATACTTTTATGCAAGAGAGCTTGGATGTAAGATTGTGGATTATGGATCCATTTCATTTCCTCCTCTTCTCCTTCTATAGGGTGAAATTACTAATTAAGATGGAATAAGTTAATAATTTGGTAGGGGGATAAATTTGTAAATTCATGATGTTTTGAATATATTTTTAAAATAAAATTACCATTTAAGTAGATACTTAGCTCGCACAAAGCTGTCAATGATTTAAATCTTTAAAGTAAGCTTGGAGACCTGACCATAGACAATCAGACCAACCATCGATAGTTAGGCTAACCATTGATGGTCTAAGGGCCAAAATAAAATGGGTTAAAATAAATTAGAAATGGTTAAATTAAACAATTTAGTCAAATATGTTAAGTTAGGGGTTTGATAGGGTCAAGTTAGTAAACAAGTCTAACTGACTAGGTGGTCCACTAGACACAAGGTTGGTATGAGGGTCAAAAGGTAGTTTAACATCAAAAGATATCGTGTGTAATTTTTGAGTGTCCACAAAATTAATTATATATATAAGGTTTTCTAAATCTGCTTATTGAAAATAGATTTCAATTTTGCATACCCCTTTTTATTCTAATTTTACAATGAGATTTTATCTATTATTATAAAGTACCAAATGGAGTGAATGAAAAAACCACCCTCCCCTTGAGAACATTACCACTTAATAATTTTAATGGGGGCAAAAAATATGTATTTAAACATTTATTGGTACATCTACCATGGAATTACCAATTATTTCAACTCAAATATCAGTTTTAATGCATATTACTACTCAAACCATGTTAATTTCCCCTTTGGTGACTACTCATCTTGATAATAAACACACCAATGGGTCTACAATTCAAATTATCCTACAATTCATAAATACCTTGGAGGACAAGGTTACAAATATTGAACAAAAGGCTTTAAAGCCTCCTCATGCTATTGATTCCCAAGATGTGTTACATACCCCTCCTGCACTTGAGATATCTTTGCACCCTTTTCCAACTAGTTTTTTTTCACCTAAGTTCCAATTTTATGATGGCAAGGGTGATATTGAGTATCATAATTTATCTTTATATGTAGTATACCTTGATTATTGTTATCAATTAGATTTTTCTCCCATTTTGTGTAGTAGTAGTATGAATTGATATCTATGGGAAATCTAATGACACAATGGGATCACATCCAAGCTATGGGACCTTGGAAAATTAAGGTGAAACTTTGGAAAATGCCATATTCCTTTCACTTAAAACTAAAACTTTATTAATTATCCTACTCCTAATTAGGGTTTTAACTTGTGCAAAAAAGCGTTCTTAGAAAGAGTTTTAAAATTGGAAAAAATGGTGATGCACCAAAGGGTTATAGTGGAAATTAATGCTTAATTTGATTGAAAATAATTGAATAATTAATATGATAAAGTTTATTGAAGCATAATCTTACACAAATATGAGATAAAAGGTAATATTGGGTATTCTGTCAAACAAGAAACAAAGTTCTTGATTTTTTTGTCAATAATATTTCAAAAGGGCAAAAACAATACCATGATTGATTTTTATATAACTAAAATAAGACTTAGATCATTCTAAAATTTAATTAAATTGATACATACACAAAAATAACATAAAAAAATGAAGATAAAACTTTAGTTTATTAGTATTCTTTAGGTTATATCATGTAGATCAATTTCTCAAAGGCAAAAAATATTGTCTAACAATAAAAAGATCTATGGGATATGTACAAAACCCATAATTATACAAAAAAATACTCCCTTAAAAGAGAGGAAGTTAAAAAAAAAAACTTATGCTTAGTTATTGAACAATAAATTAGGGAATCTACATGCAAAATGTCATCATTTCTAGCTTGAAATGGCATCTTTAGTGGAGTAGAAGGAGGAAAAGAACTCTACAATGGCTAGGTGCTTCACCAAGTGTTGAAAGAGGAGAAAAATCTATTGGAGTGTTTCCATTAAACCATTTATCCTTGAGTACTATTGAATAAATCTCTCCCAAGAAACAGGGCACCAAAATGAACCATGACTTGGTCAAAATTGAATGCTTTTTAATATTTGGATATTTTAAAACTAACTTGCAAAACCTAACTTACAATTTGTAGTTGAGACTTTTACAAATTTTAAGTCATTCAACTTGTCAAAAAGTCAAGTACAAATTACAATGTGAGTTTTTACAACTAATGCTAATCAACTTGTCAAAAGTAAAAGTACAAAATAAAAGTTGAACTTTTTCAAATAAAGATTGACATAAAGATAATTGAAAATTATAAGTAGCCTTTTTCAACTTAAAGTTAAGATCTATCAAAAAGATAGTCCCAATTTGTAACTTGAAACTTTAAAATGTATCTTAAAAAATTGTAGTTATAGAATGTATGTTTCAAATAATAATATAATCAATTTACAACAATGATTTTTGAGGATTACTTATCCTTTTTTCGTTTATATATTCTTGGTATAAGTGTTAAAATTATTGAATATCTCTTGATGGTGATCTTCATTAGGAATGAATGTGTAAAAATTGCTAATTTCACATTATACTATTACCTCAGATAATTCTGTAGAAGCAACTCTGTAGACTTGGGTATCTTTTTCCATTTGATTAAGTGTATTTTGATACTTAATGAACTAGTGTATGGAATTCAAGTTAAAATGTGTATCATGTGCTAATTATTTATTAATTACCCCTTTGAATTTATCTTAGACCTCTTGAATAGGAAGATATTTATCTTGGTGATCCATAGCATCCATCACAAGATCATTTACAAAGTGAATCTTCAATATCATTTATTGTATGTATGGCCTTGTCACATGTGATCTTGGCCTTCTCAATACTTTCACTAAGTATCTTGATTTTCAATTTAGCTTCCCTCTCAAGCTCTTCATGCTCTAAATTATTTTTATTATATTTTTTGATATAAGGGTGTCACTTTCAATCAGGTCAATGACCTATAATTTTGGAAAGTAGAGGTTCAAGTTTTCAACCTCTTTTTCATATTTAATTATATACGCCTTTACAAATACATTATCATATTCAATGTCTTGTATTAGTCTATGGCTAGTTATATCACTTTGTTCCCTTTTATGATTAGTTTATCATCCTAGTATTTTATATCTCTTCCCATGGTACCAATCACTATCATTGCCTCAAATGTTTCTTTGTCAAATAATTGAGAGGGAGATTGAGTTAGCTGGGAAAAATCAAATGGATTTGTTGGGTCTATGAACTTTCTTAAGGTAGATGTCAACTAATCCACTTTGTTCATCTCATATTTATTGATCCAAAACATGAAAGCTTTGGTTGAAATATAATTCAAGAAAAAAGAATAAAATAATTCAAATAATGCTATCTCTGAGAAGAGATGTCTTATTGATCAAATTTTTAGACCCAAACATATGCTTATCTCTGAGAAGAGATGTCTAATTTATATCTCAAGTTACATATTCATTTATACATGTTTTGAAGGTGTGATGAGGATGTGGAAGGTCACCAATCTCAAGGTATATTAAGTGGTCTAACTTCCATGATTTACAACAATACAAAATTCAAGGAATTACTATTTTTTAGAAACTTACTATTTTTAGATTGCACTATTAAAATTGAAATTTGGGGCACTTTTATTGGGTTTTTAAGGGTAAATATTCATTTATCAAATATCAATACCATATCATGATGTCCCCCTCTTTATTAGCTTTCCAATGGTTCAAACGGTGAGTCAATTGGAGCTACGGTGCAAAAGTTATGGCTCTCAAAAGTTTCATCGTCAATTGGAGTGGACCCATCACCTGAATTATCACCTAAATTGTTACCCAGATCATGTAGTGACCTCATCACTATGAATTTTCTCAAAAAGAGAACTTGCACTTCTCTATACATCATGTTTTAGTCCTTCTCTTATTGGATGACCTAGGTGTACTTTAGATATCTCATAATCCCCTCCACATATTTTTCCCTGTTGTATTGCATGATATTATAGAGATGATTTTGGGGCCTTTATTTGGTCATTTGGATGATTCTAATAGAAAAATATATAGTGTGCTATGAGATATCTTTTATTTCCTTTCTATTGACACTGATTATGCCAACCAATTTGGAGTAGCTATCTGTTTCTATTCAAAATTTTGCTTTTTCAGATTTAAGAGAGAGAAGAAACTAAAGAAGTAATGGACAAGGCTTGTGAAGTACCTGGATAAAGACTGCGCACCGTAAATCCAGACGCTGTGAATACTCCTCTTTGGCTGTGAAAGAATAACACCTGAAAGAGATAAACACTAAAAACACAAAGAATGTTAGTTGATAAGAGAGTGGATTGCCAAGCAAAAGCTTGGTCCTTGAAACGCTAAGGCTTCTTCAAGGATGACAATCCACTATTTAAGACAGAATATAACAGAGACAGAAAAGAGAAATAATGAAAGATGTGAAAAGAAAAGACTAAAAACAAATGCGTACCTGATAAGCTGCAATCTGGTAAACACAGTCGCCGACGTCGGTGGTATTGCCGTCGTCGGTCAGAAGGTTACCGACGTCGGTTGGAGAAGTGACCGGCATCGGTCGGGGCAATAGTCAAGAGCTGGTTACAGGTTTGGTTTCAGGGCTATAGGATAGTCTATGGTCTTGTCTGGGGGTCTGGGGTCTGTGAGGGTCTGTTTGAGGTCTAAGGGACAGAGAATATTGTCTGGGAATAAACTGGATAAGTGACAGAGGCGAAAGGCGGAGAAAGGCAGATGGACAGGAGAGAGAGCTTTTCAGCGTCTCCGGGAGGAACAGAGAAGATTTTGGTGAAGGATATTGGAATAGACAGAAGACAGAGTATTTGATATAAATAAAATGATATAGAAATAAAGATAGCACAAATACTTAGCTGTGTTGAATAGTTGATGAAGATAGCATGCAGTCCCGGTACAAAACGTTGGATACAAGATCTCAGTGCCTGAGAGAAGTTTGTCAAGTATGCTGATCTCTACAAGAAACAAGATGCCAGAACAGCAGAAAGCAAGAGCACCAGAGCTTTGTTTCGCCAGAAGAGAGAGATTCGCCTGTTAGATCACTCGAGATTCGAAAACCTCTAATTTTGATTGTGATTTCCTAGAAAGAGGAAGAGAAGTCTGTTAAGTATAACCGACATCGGTGATTCCACCGACGTCGGCCGACAGGTGGCCGACGTCAGTGGGGTTAGAACGGGCAGTACAAGCCACCAAGCCCATTTTTCATCCACCAAGTGTTCTTATGCGTTGGAGAATGCCGAGGGTTGTGCTAAATACGCACGGGAGTTTGTTAGGAGGTTAGAAGAATTAGGGAGAGATCTTGAGTGAGTCATAGGGAGAGAATTAGTCTAAGGTGAGGTGTCTAGGCGAGGTGTCAAAGGAGGGAGGGGTTAAAGGGACTTATTTAATTAAAAATAGTTGATTATTTCCAATTAATAAGACTTAGGTGGGTTAGGGACCAAGGAGGACTAGGAGGGAGAAAGGACCAAGGGTTAGACACTTTTTCGGTGTCTACACTACCAATGAGTCTTGTGTGAATCCAATAGACACTATTACCTATGAGTCTAGAGCTAAAGCTACTACACTAGTGGTTACCATGATAAGTTCCATATCTACCACTAGAATTGTTACTAAGTCTTGGGTTGATGATTTGGTTATCTCTTCCCCATTAGTGGGTTGAGTAGCCATATTTATGTGAGTGGATATATCCATTTCCACCTCCTTGGTGGGGGCTTGGGTTAATGTGAGAGTGGAAGAAGGAAAGGATACTTGATGGGTGAAGTTGGAAGTGACATAGGTGGAGAGGTAGGTAGATGTGGTTGGAACAAGGGAAACTATGAAAGGGTGGAGTCTAAGGTATAAAAATAATCAAATAATGTAGTGGGAATTGCTCGAGTAGAAGAAATGGGTATTATTATGGAAGATGGAGATGGGAATGTATCTAACCCAGTGGATGTGATAGATAATGGGGTTCCAATCAAAATGACTAAGTCAACAACCATATATTATTGGGTGGTGTTGGTGATTAATGGGGTGGAAGTAATTGTGGAAGAGGGAGGTGGAGGTGGAGTTTGGATAACCAATTATGTTGATTGACTCATTGCCAAGGGAATCATTAGTATTGGGGAGTCAGATGAAAGAGTGATTACTTGCATTGGTAGGATCATGGAAATAAGAGGGGTAATTGCTTTCACCAATGAGATGGTAAAAATTTGAGAAGTTATTACTTGTGTTGGTAGGATGGTAGACATAGGAGGATGGGTTATAGTAATTGTGTCCCCTATGGAAAATGGTAGTGGTTGATCTTGTTGGGAGATATAAACCGGAAGCACACAATTGATTACCCAAACCAAGCAACTTAATATGTGGAAATTAACCAGATTCACCAAGTAACTAGAATTCAGAATAACACATGATATGAGAGACAATACACAAATTGTATTAACACTTTATACAGAAAAGAATACAATAAAGAAGATGCCACTTCTTCTCCACCACCTTACAGAGGTTTCCCACACCTCAAGTGAACAGTAATTCTCCTCCCCAAAGCTCTCCCTCTCAGGTCCCAACACCCAACTCAAAATACAGAGTTGGTGTTCACCTCCTGTGCTCCACGCACACCACAAGTGCTACACGCACTCCACAAGCACTCCACGTGCTTCACAAGTACTCAAGGTACTTCAAGTAGATCTCCCATGAACCTGCAATAACCTGCACTTCAACAGACCATACTTATGGAAGGAACTCCCTTGCCTTCCTCTTTGCTCTATCCGAGTACACACCTGTACTCCAAGTAGATCCTGCCTGATACTGCTCCCTGTTGTGTTGCTGTCTATATGATCTTGCACACCTGCAAATCAAACATGGTTCTGCTCACCTGTGAACCTTGACCTTGCACACACATACACCTGCAGATCAACGATCTTACTTACCATGTAGATCTCCTATATAGGCCATGCAACTGTGACCAAGATCCTACACACCTGAAGAACCCTTGTCCTTGCCTCACCAAGTCCTTATGATTCTTCAACCAGTACCAAGCTTGGCACTGATAGGGAACTAGGAGGAACACCCTTACTCACTTCACACATAGAAGGAGCAAACTTTTCTCAACTCAAACTAGATCACTTTTCCAATACAACCATGAGTCTATTATATAGATCTCATACAAACAGTGATTAGACATCTAATTACAATAATTAGATCCACAGCTCTCAGTCTAAAAATAGCTCTCTTCATGCAAACACTTGGTTCGTTAGCTAACTGCCCATAATAAGTGCAGTCCGAACCACACAGGCGACCGACGTCGGTCCCTGTCCGCCTGGGGGTCGCCGATGCCGGCCGATCTATGACCGACGTCGGTTGCCTTCCTATCCAATACTGCCGACGTCGGTTGGCCAGACCAAACGCCAGTCTCCGTGACACTTCTGCAACTCTCCTGCAACCTCCTCCATGTCTGCATCAGTGAAGCTTTTAGCTCCACAACCTAACAGATCTATTGGCTAGGTTGCTAGATCTTAGATATTGGATGGAGCCATTCTTGACTTATACTTTTACTTCCACTTTGTGTGAGATAAATGGCCCCACTACTTGATCTGCTTGAGTTCCACTATGAGAACCTTTTTTTGGTACCACCACCACACCCTTATCCTTTATTTATCTTAATCTATCTATGATATCAAGGTCTCTTTGGTTATTTTAACCCCCTTACTCCTTAACCAGTTCAATATTCTATTTATAATTGGGGTGGTTGTCTAATAAGGAGAAGGATTCAGGTGTATACCATCTGACTTTAGGAAGAGGTTGGAGGTAGACTTGATTATCATAATATACCCTATCCATTGGTTATTACTCATATTTCAAATATTTTGGAACTAGTACCATATTACAAGTCTTAATTTTTTCGAGGGTCATTATAGAATAATGTCTCAACCTAATATCTTCTTCATCTTACATATCCTCCTAGTCATCTTCATAAAAGGGAATGTGAGAATATGATGAACCCTTTATACTGGTAACATAACTAGTTAAATCATATAAGGTCTTAGAATTGAGAGCTCTCAAGGTCATTTGAGTTATCTCTACATCTGCACATTTAGCCATAGATAGAGAAGGGAAAGTGTATCTCCCAATAATCATAGGGAAGTGCATCCCTACCATGTGCTTACTTGATAAGAACTTATGGGTTTCCACAAGTTACCTCCCAAGTTTCATTAAGTCCCATTTGTCACTTAGATATCTAATAAGGGTGTAAGGACACCCATTAAAACCACCAACTCTTATGTATGAATATGCAATAAACTGAGTAAAGTATGACCCCCAATTCACAATTTTTGTTGTTGCAACATCAAAAAATCTTGTCCTCCATAATTATTTTGCAATCATGATTATGATGCATTAGATAAAATCATAATTAACCATTATGAATTATTGTTTTCTCCCCTCTAAGGTGAGAATAGGGTAGTAGTTAAAAACCTTGTTGATGTGATCTGGTACTATGTTTAATCTCAATAATTCCCTCCTTTTTGATAAAATATTGACAAGGTAAGAGGTCATATAAAATTTCCCTGTAGTTTGAACCTCCATCAAATATTTTTGAATGGATTCACTAATAAATTAGGCCCATTGAATTTATTATTTGTTTTGATGGATTACCTAGATATACGGGTACATCTAATGTTGATAATTTTTTACATTTGGGCTCCTTATAATTCTATGCAATAGTATAATGATATCTCCTACTTCATCCTTGAAGTCTATCCTAGCCAGGGTGTTAGGCATTCTTGTGGCTATAGATATAGGGGTTTAAAAATATTATTTGTTTAAAACCCATAAATAGGTTGAGTTATTAACTTGATAGAACAATTTTGAGTAATTAGGGGTGATGTATATGTAGATTTCATAATTTGCGATGAAGAACATAGTATCAATGAAATCTGGGTCAAGATTCAAAATCTTCTTCCCTTTATCATTCACTACTTTTCTCTTCTTAGCATCTTAATGTTTAACCATGGTGATTACAAGCTTAAGGATTTGAAATGAGAGTGGGAAAGCTACAACCTAAGGAAAACCACTATTGTAGATGATTGGAATCCAATCAATCTTGAATTTTACATTGACTCTATTCTAAAAGTTTGCTAAGTCTGTATAACCTAGGTATGTGTCAGTTATGTTATTAGTGTTTGAATCCAAGCTAGATGGGATATCAATTCCATTTGACTTGAACTTAATCTCTTTTTTAGACATGTACACTGGGTAAATAGGTGTAGGAAATCAACTAGAGAGCTAGCTAGGATTTGGGCTTGCAATTATAGGTTATTTTTATTCTTTGAAATGGGTGGGGTTTTCTTATGATTTTGTAGGGTTTTAATTATAATGGGAATATAATGTGCAATTATATATATAAAGTCTAACCAAAAGGCTTGACAAGGTTTTAAATTATAATTATACATGTAAAGTCTGACAAAATGTTTGGTGGGAAAATGGTTTGAAAAGACAATTCAAACTTATGATGAGAACTCAGAGTGTTAAAACAAATTGATTATTTGCCTAACTTTAAATGGGGTTTTTATGTGTGTTTTAAAGGTTTAATCTCTATAGGATTTTATTTTGCAATAGCAAGAGGGATTTATGCTTAGATTTAGTCAAATTCTAGAAAACCTTAAGGATGACAAGGAGGAACTAGATGAATTTTAACAACAAGATTCTACAATTATAGATAAAAACTAGAAAATATGAGCAATAAGGTAAAATATGATAATCTTTAGACAATTCCAAAGATAAAACACTAGGTACAATAAAAGAAACCTATGCTTTACTGATAAGAAAAATGGCAACAATTGAAGGAAATGTGGGTAACCTAAACAAATACCATGAATGCGTTTGTAGGGGTTGGTAATGGATAAATCCAATGATGGCATTATGCTTCTTGGTGATGGTCATGAATGAAATATGGTTAGCAATGTTGCTCATCTTGAAGGTCTAGTTCATGATCTCATTTCATAACAGAGCTCTAGATTTGACTTGCAATGTTGATAATGATGTAAAACCTAAATTTTATATTAATAAACCATGTAATTAATGCCAAGTAGGTTGATTAATGGTGGTAGATGGAAACACAATGAGAAAGTGGGTCTATGGAGTTATTTTTAAATTTTTTAATTTGTTTTTCATTCTCTAATTTCTATTGAGGGGGCTATTGAAGGAGGGAAATGCTTTGGAGGTGGGTAGAGGGATCCTGGTTATACTTTATAACTTTAAAATTTTTCAAAGTGTAATGAGAGTTCTAATTCTTGTTGGTTCATGGTGAAAGGTAGGAAGTAGAGTCTGTGTTACACTTTGAAACTTTGAAAACTTTTGAATTGTAACATGAGTTCTATTTCCCACTAGGTATGATGAAGAGTGAAAAGAGAAGTCTAGATTATAGTTTAGAACTTTGAAAAGTTATAAATTGTAACGTGAATTTTTATTCTCACTAGGTATTGGGTAACTGAGAAAGTGGAGGTTTGGGTGCACTTTGAAGCTTTATAAAGATGTAAACTACACAAAAATCTTTGGTTTTCGCTTGGTTCTTGGAAAAAGTATTTAGGCCATTTTCAAAGATTTTTCTCAAAAATTTATGGGTCTCCCTTAAGGCACAAGGTGTTTTGATATTTTTGGAAACCTCTAAGGGGTGATTGGCTACTAATAAATTCTTTTTCAATAACTTTCCATTTTATTGGGAATAGAGTAATTTTAAGTTTAACACATTCAACCTAGAGAAGAAATAGAACTAGGAATTGCCTAAATAAGAACTAAAGAGGGAAAACAAAATAGAAACAGACTAAGGAAATAAAACTCCTAATGAGTTATAGATTGTGAAAAATCCCTTTTTTTGGAAAACTAAATAAACCTAATATATATAAATATTTGAGGTAGATCCCTAATATATATAATAATTCCAACTTTGAAAGAAAGATTTGAGGTAGATCCCATTGACTAGGATCGGTAACTCTAATCCATCAAGCCTAGATAGATGGAATGCATTGGCTTCTTTGTAGTGTGTTATGATGTATGAACCACTCCATATTACATCAAAAATTTTAAGCTTACCTGGCTTGGGCCTTTTATCATCTCATTTCAGAACCATGTCTCTTTCATTGAAAATCCTGTCATATGATTTTTTGTAAAAAGTTCTCTTTATTTGAGCCTAATTTGCTTCTAGAACTTACATTGACTAGTTCTTGACTTTTTCTAGCTCCATGAGTTTTATTAACTCCATGGTCATTGTATCATTTTCAATTAATTTCAACTAAGTTTTAGAGATGGAAACTCTATTGATAGTAAAAGTATAGCTTCCATTCCATAGACTAACATGAATGGAGAATTTACAATGTCTCTTTTGGGAGTGATCCTATCAGCCCAAAGTATTGATTTCAGCTTAGTGTGCCATGTCCTTTGGTTATCCTTCATTATCCTTTTAATATTCCTTATGATATTTTTGTTGGTATATGTAGCCAAGCCATTACCTTTTAGTGAATAATTGGATGAATTCTTCAAGTATACATTATTTCTCACTTCCCATTCACTCACCTGAGTACCCATAAAAGCTTTAGCATTGTCCAAGATAATGTTGTAAGGAACACTAATTATAGTGACAATGTTGTCCATGAATTCCAAAATAGATGATTTTATGGTGTATTTTAATTCAATTGCTTCAATCCATCTAGTGAACTAATCATTCACTATAAGGACCCATTTGTGGCTTGCACTTGATGGTGGATTAATCATGCCAATAAAATCCAATCCCCATTGAGAAAATGGCTAGTCATCTTGGATTGGTTGGAAAGGGAGATCTGATAATATTTGCTTGCCTACAAAGTAGGCACATTTCTCATAATCACACACCCATTTATGTGCATCTTTAAATAGGTTAGGACAATAGTTGCCTACCCTCATTATTTTGATGGTAGTGGTACTTGTAGAGAAATGGCCACCCAATGAGTCATTATGAAACTCCTTGAACACCTTGGGTATTTTATCATACTCTATACATCTCAACATAACTCCATTAATGTCTTTCCTAAACAAGATCCCACCAACAAGGGAATAATTAATAGATTAGAGATTGAAGTAACTTTTTTGGACTTCTAGAGCTCATGTGGGTATTCACCAGTTTGTAAGAAGGTAGTCATGTTATTGAGCCAGCTATTGAGTAGATGAGAGTTGGTTGGTTGGTTGGAATGCCTATTGAACATATACTACATTAGTAGTCTTAATGTTAGAAGTAATTTTCTCACATAAGCCTTTTCCTCTTACAAGATTCATTATTATAATGATTGCATCATATTCCATGATTTTCATGATCCAACCCACTCTATTTTCATTAATCTCCTAGCTCAACATGAACTCATTTATGCTCTAGTGACTAAGCATCAGATGAATCTTGTTAATTGAGAGCATGTGCCTAAAAATTTTGAGATATTTTATCACTACATATACTTACTTCTCAAAAAAACTATACCTTTCCTCATTATCCTTTAAGGATTGACTAAAAAGGCTATAGGCTACTCCAATTTATCTTGGTTTTGTTGGGTCAAAATAGGTGATACACTGCCTTCCCCTCCAAAAGCATATAAAATGAAATCATTCTCATAGTTGGGATTTACAAGGGTAGGAGCTTGAGAAATATCTTGATTTATGGCTTCAAAACTATCATTTCCTTCCCTTATCCATATAAAACTAACCCCCTTTTAAAGAATAACAATGAGGGGTTTGACCATGGAGGCAAAATTTAGAACAAAACTCCTCATGAAGTTGATCTTTCTTAGGAAACTTTATAACCCCTTTTTCTTGTTGGAAGTGCCAGTGAATATATAACACTTGCTCTCTATAGGTCTATTATAAGACCTTATTTTGAGACTATATGTCCCAACAATTTCCCTTTATGAACTATGAATATGAACTTCTTTAGATTGAGGGAAAATAAAAACTCTCTGCACCTTTTAAAAACTTTCCTAAGGTTATCTAGATGGTCACCAACCTATTTTAAATAAATAGTGATGTCATCTAGATACACCATAATCATCTCATTGATCAAAACCTTGAAAGCCATATCCATGGCCCTTTACCAGGTAGCACTAGTGTTGGTTAGATTGAAAGGAATTTTCTTATAGGCATATTTACCCCATTTAGTAGTGAAATTAGTCTTAAACTAGTTTAATTCCTAAACTAAGATTTTTTTATATCTAGAATACCCATCTAGAAGGGAAAACCTCTTAGATCCAGCTACTATTTAGATGATTTGCTACATAGGTGGAAAGGGATAATGATCCTTTAAGGACACTTTATTTAGGTCTTAAAATTATACACAAATATTGATTTCACCATTCTTTTTCCTAACAAGGACCAAATTAGCAACCCAAGATGAGTGTTTGATAGGTAAAATGATATTAGTTTCTATCAACTTGGATAGCTCACTCTTCATCAAGGGATCTATTTTTGGGTTTGTTGGTATCTATTTTTGTCTAACAAGCTTAGTATTTAGGTCAAACTCTATTATGTGTTGGGATAAGCTAGGGTCAAAACCCCTTATATATTTATAACTCCAAGCAAAGTTATCATCAAATTATTAACATAATCTAATATACTATTTCCTTTCATAAGTGTTACATACCTTTCTAATCTTTATAGATTTTCCTTATGAAATGACTACTGGCTTGTAGTCTTCTTCCTTGATCATGAGATTTTTATTCTCACCCTTCAATTGATCATCAAAGTTTAATATACTTTCTAAATTAATAAGACCCATGGACAACTTGTTAGTATTCAATTGAATTATTTTCTCCCCATATTGTTCTTGGAGCCTTGACTAATTTTTGTTCAAGAATTTAGCCTCATCTCATATAAATATATTAATTTGTTGATCACTATCAAAAACTTGCCAGTTGGTCACATTATCAGGGATATATGGTGTCACTATTATCTTTACATGATGGCTATTATACTTATTAATCTATTCAGGTAGATTATATTAAGAACCCACTGATGCCATGCAATCAACATATTTGTTTTTAAGATCTTAACACATTGTTCTTAGTCATGCTCTTGGATCTTACCTAATGAATAATTAGTTCACTATCACTAAACACTTGTAGTGACTATACTCCCCTTTATTTGGCCAATTGGAGACCATAAATCAATGCTTCATATTAAGCCACATTGTTAGTGTAGTTGAATTAAAGTCTGAAAGAATAAAAATAACTCTTCTTTTTTGGAGAGATCAAAACAATACTTTCACCTATACCATTCCTACTCCTTGAGCGATCAAAGTACAATTGTCACATTCCTTTGTGATCCTCATCTAGTTTCATAATATTTAGGATGATTACATCATATTCATGAATGTAATATGTGCCCAACCTTATTTTTTTAATATAATCATAAGGATCAAATTGGATGTCTGATCCCCATTAATCTAGGTGAGTGTCTAGGATTTATTCTATGGGTGTTGCAAATTCAAGGTCAATATCCTCTTCTTGGTCTTGTAATGTACAATTTATATCCATAGGGACATGAGTGTATGTTTCAATGTGTTTTTTAATAATTGGCTCAGCTCTTTTGTCACTCTAGTCCCGTATCTTCTCTTAAACAACATATGTGACCAATCAATAGATAGGTACCCTCCCATTTTTGAAGTGAAGTCTTGAGAAAGGTAGATGGCATCCATCAAAAAAGTAGCAGCCAAAAATGTAGTAGTTAAAAATGTAAGATGAAAAACATAGCAAGGATAAAATGTAGCAAGAAAAAATATATCGGGATAAAACATCACATGAACAAAACATAGTAAAGGATGCACTCACATAGAAGATGGCAAAACTTTCAACCTCACAAAATCACATTTTCCTCTATTATTTTGCTTGTATTACTTTTTCACCATGAAATGTTAACTATTATAACCAAAATAAACTAGACAATAAATAAACAATGTGATAATCACAAAAATGTCCCAATTATGCTCTTCATGACATTTTTATGACATTACCAATACAACTAAACTTTTTTCAGGCCTTTTTATTAGGACTTTTGGGTTTTCAAAACTTTTGTTTCAAATAGATTTGGTCTTCAAATTTTTTGTGGCAGACATTTTGTCTAAAAAAATTATTTTAAAATGACTTATCTTTATTGTAAATTATATCTTCAAACTTTTTGTTTTAACATTTTGTCTAATAGATCTTTGATCTTTAAGTTTTTTGTATCATACATTTGTCCAATAGATCATAAAATTTATATACACTTCAAAAAAAAATCTCTTTAGGCATTTTATTTAGATATTTTATTCAATTTGTTTTTAGTCTTTAGGATTTTTGTTTGGGTATTTTTTAAAGCCCGATCCCAACATAAAGCCTAATACCTGACTCTTGAATGTTGAAAGCCTACTATACTTAGCTGATAAAAGCCAAAATACTTCCTAATACTTGCTAATGCTACCTGCCAACTAAAACTAATGAGAGATTTTAACTATGTAGAAAATAAAAAATAGGTGAACATTGGGCATTTATAACACACAAACTAAAATTCAATGTAAAATATATATACATGGCGTGCAGCCATTGAAGACTTCATTGCTTGAAAAAAAATGAACTCAAGGTCAACTACTATCATATTCAAGAAAATCCCTAGTTACCTAAAAGTTATTGCAAGTGAACTAGTGGCTATCATAAAGGAGAATTATTCACAGAGCATGAATATAAGACTATAAACACTACATGTAATATCAATGACATCTTCATCCAAACCATTAAGGGGAGCAATCCTGCCATCACCACAATATATTAAGGATGTAGTAAAATTTATGGACACTATATTTGATGTTTTCATTTTTGATAATAGGTATGAAAATTATTTAGAATTATAGGATGCTATAAACTTTGTTGACATATTTTCATTAGATGTAAAACTCTTCCCCTCAAAGTGACTATTCACCAAGGATTTTATAGAACTTAAAAGACAAGGATTGTATTTTATTATGTCCAAGCCTAAGTTGATGCCATGCATATACCTCCTTTGAGACTTATTCTTCATAGGCAAAGTCACACAAGATGATTTTCTACATCATATTGACAACCCAATGGTCATAACATGCATCACAGGAGAAAATTTACAAATATATTTATCATTACCAACACCATATGCTTATTTTGACTAGCATAGATTAGTTTCATGGAACCAAGATAATTCGATGGAAAAGGTTTTGGCTTCATGGCTCCTCACTAAGGAAACCATTACATTCAAGGGTAAGAATCCTATGAATCTTACCCCCATAATTAACTTCAGGATGGGAGTGCATATTGGCATGGCACTGCTTAATAGGCTCTATGACATGCCTAGTATCCACTTCCTCAATTTGTACTAGGTACCATTATTACACATGATGCTAACCAATTATGCCACATTTACTTTAGGATAAATCATTAGTTTTCATTCAAGATAATATGTCATACATAATTACAAGTGGCCCTCTTTGGTAGACCAATTTTATATGATGTCATATCTTTTGGATGCTATTATGAGAACAATATAAAAAGTCCTCGATGAATTATAGAGCCTGGTCATCGACTATATAAAAAATAAAATTTGGGATCACTTCCAATTTCTAAATGTTATGCTTATACTAAAAATATGGTGAGGATTACTAAAGATTTTTATCCTAAAATTTGGTAAGCAATAGATGGTTCTCTAATGCCTAGGGTTGGAGCAAGCGTTATGAAGATGCTATCTTCAAGGGGTGATTATTTTATATATCTATATTACACTATTATCATGATATATAGGCACAAGGTTCATCCCCTATGCCTTCCAAAATATGTGCCTGATAAATTGCCTGAGTAATAAATTTATTTCTAGATATGGTGGAGCATAGAGGAGGACATGAACAAAAATAAGATCACATTCTTTGTCTACCATGTGGTTATTGGAAAAATGGTTTAAATGATGAGGAAACACTTTAGAGACATGGGTGGAAAAAGGAAGAGTTATCATTTGCACACAGTCCCATATAGGGATTGAGATCCTCATGGCTCCATCCAAAAGCATATTTAGGGCCTTAACATCCCCTAAAAACACATCCATTATGATTTTGATTTTATATTTATGAATGCATATAATGATGAAGATGTTAGGTTGTGGAGCTAAAAGCTTCATTGATGTAGACATTCGAGGAGGGTGCTGAGTGTCACAGTTGCCAGTGTCAGTCAAGCTAACTGACATCAGTCAAGTGGAGACAGGAAGCTGCTGATGATGGTTAGGGATCGGCCGATGTCGGTCACCCCCAGGTAGATAGGGACCGACGTCAGTCGCCTGTGCAGTTTCAGAACTGCTAGTTCACGAATAGTTAGTTAACGAACAGTTATTCACATGTAAGAAGGCTAATTATAGTCTTGAGCTACAGATCTAATTATTGTAATTAGATGTCTAATTATTGTTTGCATGGGATCTATATAAGAGACTCATGGGTTGTATTGTAAAGTGTGCTAGAGAGTAAGAGAGCAAAAATTAGCTCTTTCAGAGGGAAGAGAGCAAGGTGTGTTCCTCCTAGTGCCACAGTGCCAAGTGTGGGTACTGGTTTGGAGAATCAGAAGGGTTCTTCATGTGTGTATGATCTTGGTCAACAGGTGTGCAAGGCCACATTTGGAGATCTACATGATAAGCAAGATCGGTTGATCTGCAGGTGTGTGTGCGAGGGTCAAAGGTAGATCTATGGGGCAACAAGATCAAAGGTGACAGCAACACATCAAAGAGCAATAGAGGAAGGCAAGGTAGATCCTTCCATAAGTAAGATCATTGATTTACAGGTGTATGTGTGAGCGAGATCTAGGTTTGTAGGTGTGCAAAACCAAGGTGATTTGCAAGTGTGCAAGTTTAGGGAGGTCAGCAACATAACAGGTAGCAAGATTAGGGGAGATCTACTTAGAGTACGTGGTGTACTCGAAACTTGGGTAGGTGGAGTACTCGATTGGACTGGTAGTGATTGTCACTTACTAGTGGTATTGACAGTAGTGATACTGACTGGTTGGAGGTGAACAACAACTCTGTGTGTGAGTTACTTGTTGGGACCGTAAGAGAGAGAGTGAGCTCTTGAAGAGATTTACTGTTTATGCCCTAGAGGTGTGGGAGCCCTAGAGGTGTGTAAGGAAGAAGACTGTGGCATCTTCTTTGTTGTATTTCCTTCTGGAAGAGTATTAATACAATTGGGTATTGTCTCTCATATTCTGTGTTATTTCCAAATTTTAGTTACTTGTGATTTTGGTTTAATTCCGCATGTTAGTTGCTTGTATATGGTAATCAGTTGTGCTTCCTAGATCCTAATAAGTGGTATCAGAGCTAAGGTTGCAGGGAGCAGGTTTGTGTTTGATTATAGGTCACTCTTAGGGGTTTCTGATTGAGTGGGAGTAGAGCAATGGCAGAAGAAAGTAAGCTAAGAATGGAGGAATTGAAAAGTACAAATGGTCAATTACGGTGTTATGGAAAGAAAGAGCAGGAAAAGAAAGATTGTTGGTTGGTAGCAAATCAGCATGAAGAAACTGAAGAAGCATATGTTGCAGGTGTTGTTGCACATGATGCTCTGGGATGTTCCTTGGATAAAGTAGAATCTTATTTTATAGATTATGTTGCCTCTTTCCATGCAGCTCAAAATAGAGTATTTTTCCATGTTAAGGTCCTTGGAGACTTTGGAAATATTTATTTAGGGGCTGGTGTGCCTTGTCAAAGTTTTGGCAAAGGGAAAGTGCGGCTGAAATTGTAGGCGGCCAACACATGGGTGTTGAAGAAGGTCATGCAGGTCCCAGTCTTGAAGATGCGGCTAATTTCTTTAGGAAAGTTGGGTGATGAGAGATGCACAAGAACTCTCACAGCGGATGCACTTGAATTAGTTGGTGGTAAGAAAGCAGGTACTCTTTATCTACTTGCTTATATTACTGATTCCACTTCTGTTGCACAGGTGTGGCTTTGTAGGCTTGGTCACATAAGTGAGAAAGGAATGGATGTTCTTAAGACAAATAGAAAGAGTTCAGCTTCGGAGAGCATAGACCAAGATTTCTATAAGCAGTGGAATGCTACAAGAAATGATTGTGTTTATTGTAAGAAAAGGAAGACTGATGTATTTGATAAACTTAAGAACTGGAAAGCCTTGGTGTTCTTGGAGGAGATGATGAACAGAGATCAATGGATGGGACTGGATATCTCTGAGCAGGGCAGTTTGGATAGGGTTTTGATTCAAAGTAAGCTTACGGGTAAAAAGTCATCACTCACAGGAAAACACAGGTATCGATGTTGGTTATAGGAAATCAGCATCAAACAGGCAGGCACCGACGTCAATCATGTGCAGACCAGAGGAGTCAGTGGTGTCAGGCAGGTGGAGACTGACGTCGATAGGATAACCGGTGTCGGTGACCTGGACAGTCACATGGAACTGACGTCGGTCAGATGCAGACTGTGTTGTGACCAAGGTCGGTCACTGGAATGGATTTTGGGTGGACATCAAGCTATCAAGGAGTCTCAAACACCCATATGGAGGACTGAAAGGGTAAGTAAGCCTCAAATTCGTTGTTCCTCTTCTTTATACTCATTGCTTACTGTAGAGCAGGAAGGATCCAGGAAACAGTGGGAACATGGCATGAATGAGGATGCAGAACCAAACGGGAGATTTGGTAGGGTTGCCAGCTGGAAGAAAGCACTGAAAGATGAATGGATACCTTATTTAAAGAATAGAGAGAATGGACACGTGAGACGGAAGGCCAGGTCATATAGTCTTAAACAAGCTGCAAGACAGTGGTATAGGTCTGACAGGTGGTACCAGGTGGATGACAAAGCAAGGCTTTATTCAATGTCAGTATAACCATTGTGTTTGTCTTACTAGGTGGATGATGGTCGCAACATTATCCTGTTATTGTATGTGGATGGTATGCTTGGTGTAGGTTCAGACATACAGGGTTTTGCTGAGCTAAGGGTAAGGTTAGTTTAGTGGCATGTCATGAGGAATTTGGAGCAGTAAAATTCTTTGGCATGAGTGTGTTCTAGAGACATAGAAGATCACAAGTTGATTTTGTCTCCGGATGATTGTGTGAAACCGGTTAGCACGCCGATGGGTTAGACAGCTCTATGAACAATGTCTTGATTCACATGATGAGGTTAAGTACATGTGTACTGGACTTGAGTTTGCCCACGCAGTGGGAGCTGTCAGAAAGTTTGGAGCTAATCTGAAAAAGAAGCACTGGAGGGCAGTTCAGTGGATTCTCAGGTATCTGAGAGGGACCAGCAGTAGATTGACATGCTATGTAGGGTCAAGTTCTTTTCTACATGGGTTTGCAGATGCGGATGCGGCAGGTTACTTGGATGACAGGAGGTGCACCACATGATTTGTGGTGGTTGGTCTTCAATATTGAGCTTGAAGAGGGATACAAGCTAGGAAACAAATTAGATGGTGTACAGGTACAGGTACAGTGTAGTTGTTTATCTCCAAGTGGGAGATTGTTAGGTTGTGGAGCTAAAAGCTTCACTGATGCAGACATTGGAGGAGGGTGCTGAGTGTCACAATCACCGGCATCAGTCAGGCCAACTGATGTCGGTCAGGTGGAGACAGGAAGCTGTCGATGACGGTCAGAGATCAGTCGACGTCGGTCACCCCCAGGCAGATAGGGACTGACGTCAATCGCCTGTGTAATTCCAGAACTGCTAGTTCATGGATAGTTAGTTAACGAATCGGTTGTTTGCATGTAAGAAAGCTAATTATAGTCTTGAGCTGCGGTTCTAATTATTGTAATTAGATGTCTAATTATTGTTTGCATGGGATCTATATAAGAGACTCATGGGTTGTATTGTAAAGTGTGCTAGAGAGTAAGAGAGCAAAAATTAGCTCTTTCAGAGGGAAAAGAGCAAGGTGTGTTCCTCCTAGTGCCACAGTGCCAAGTGTGGGTACTGGTTTGGAGAATCAGAAGGGTTCTTCATGTGTGTATGATCTTGGTCAACAGGTGTGCAAGGCCACATTTGGAGATCTACATGGTAAGCAAGATCGGTTGATCTGCAGGTGTGTGTGCGAGGGTCAAAGGTAGATCTATGGGGCAACAAGATCAAAGGTGACAGCAACACATCAAAGAGCAATAGAGGAAGGCAAGGTAGATCCTTTCATAAGTAAGATCATTGATTTACAAGTGTATGTGTGTGCGAGATCTAGGTTTGCAGGTGTGCAGAACCAGGGTGATTTACAGGTGTGCAAGATCAGGGAGGTCAGCAACACAACAGGTAGCAAGATCAGGGGAGATCTACTTGGAGTACGTGGTGTACTCAGAACTTGGGTATGTGGAGTATTTTATTCAACTGGTAGTGATTATCACTTACTAGTGGCACTAGCAGTAGTGATACTGACTGGTTGGAGGTGAACACCAACTCTGTGTTTGAGTTGTGTGTTGGGACCATAAGAGAGAGAGTGAGCTCTTGAAGAGATTTATTGTTTATGAGCTAGAGGTGTGGGAGCCCTAGAGGTGTGTAAGGAAGAAGATTGTGGCATCTTCTTTGTTGTATTTCCTTCTGGAAGAGTATTAATACAATTGGGTATTGTCTCTCATATTCTGTGTTGTTTCTAAATTCTAGTTACTTGTGCATTTTGGTTAAATTCCGTGTTTAGTTGCTTATACAAGGTGATCAATTGTGTGCTTTTGGGTCCTAACAGAAGAGGTCTTGTAAAGGGAAAGGGTTACTAGTTTGAAGGAGGATCATCTAAGTGTGATCTAACAATAACCTTTAATGACTATGAATGAATAACATATCATAATTAAACTCTTTTTAGGGTGGACACACTCAGACTTTTGGAAAGGGCAGATAGTAGAGTAGCCCAAGAAGAAAGGAGATCCATCAAAGGTAATCCCTTTCAAGCTAAAGGCTATTAGTAAGGATTTAGGGGTGAGCAAACCTAACCCTAGGGGATCTTTAGGAGATCCCATCAATCTAGATTCCTCTATTGAGGAAGATCAAGGACTAGAATAACTAGTTGTGTAATTCAAATGCCTACAGCTACCCCCAAGTATAAGACTTTACATCTTTAGGGGTAGCCATAGATGAAGTAGATACCTCAATTTATAAAATCTCCTCTTCATAGCCTAAGAATACCATTTTTTACAAAATGAATCCTAGGACTCCCCCTGCATGTAGTCCTACAATTGATAAATCATGCAACTTACCAGCCATGCCTCAATAAGTATAAATAGAAGAAGAAGAAGAAACTACTGATGAAGAGGTAGAATTATAAACATCTTATGCTTTAAGATTCTAGGGAAATAAGGGAAAATTACTAGCTATGGAGGACCCCATAGGTACTAAGGTTTTAGAGACCACTTCTTTTCTCTCTCTTTTTTTCCCATTTTTGGTTCTATGTCAATTTCTTTTATTACAAAAACCCCTATAGTGAAATTTGTAAATTCCACCTCTAATGATCCATTCACCACTTATTTCTTACATTATCCCCTACACACCCCAAAGGTTGAGAAGGATTATTCCATTATTACTCCATCTACCACCACCATTGATCCATCTTCTACCATACGATCCATTATGGCCACTTCTTCTATTCCTTCTATAACTAACATAATCAAATCATTGAAAATAAAAAGGGCATCCAAGAATCTTAGAGTGTTATGGCCACTCCTTAGTTCCATATACAATCTACCCAAATCACTCTCCCCATGCCATCCACCGCTCCATCATAGGACACCATTATTACTAGTTCAAGCAAGGGAAAAGAGGCAAATACAAAAATGGTCACAGTCTATCCACTTCCTCAATATGGAGGTTTGGATTGGTCTAAGATTACTTGACACCATTGTCAAAGCAACAAAGGAGAAGTAAATAGATGAGGAAGTTGAAGAAGAGGTTATGGTAAAAAAACTCAAAAGAGATAGAACTTAATCAATTGAGAATTCCTCCATGGGCCATAAACTTAAGAGCAAAGATATCTTGAATGCTTAGCTTCAAAATAATAGAGCTCCCCTCTATTACAACTTTATTTTATAAACCATTTGAAAGAATTTAGAGGGTGAGGAAGAGGAAGTTAGAAGATGATGATGGTAGGGAATTGATTTTTGAAGAGATGTAAGAGGTATTTTCCCTGATCCAAAGATAGAATTGATAATTGGGGTAATCCTCCTATACTAAAGACTTTATATCTCTAGTTGAAGTATAAAAAGATACCATAGTGGTAATATATGAAGGCACAAAGTTGGCTATACAATAATTGGAGGCCAAGTTAGAGAAATTGAAAGAGAACCACAACACTATACATATACTAGCTAGCATTGAAGTTGAGGTCTAGGAAGCAAACATTGAAATGTTATAATTCTTTAGAGGCATTAAAATTCATGCGAGTTGAATTATCCCCCCCCCATATTGCCAAAATTCATGAATTATTTAATTCTTTGAAATTGAATAGTAATAAATTAAAAATGCTAATTATTTATATAACTAATAAGGCTTATAGCCTTTGGGTCTCATGACACCACTATAGGCATTCAATTCCATCAACCTAATAATCATCAAGATAGAAGAGGCTAGGGAAGGGTTGACAACAGCTAGGGATTTGCCACCCAAGTAACAAGAACATGAGACCCTGTTCCTACAAATTTTGAACGATTTAAAATTATCAAAAGTCAAAGATGCTACAGGGAAGTAAATCAATAAGATTAAATTTGATAAACTCATTTAGGAGGCCTCAGATAATATTAAGCAAATTATGTAGGGGTTGTCATTAGAGGACTTAGAGGCTGTGTTAAGCTTTCTTAGGAAGTTCATTGAAGTTGAGATATTCAAGATCAACTTCTAGATGATCAAAATAGAACATGCAAAGCTCCTAAGACAAGTTGATAGGGTACATAGACAACCTATTTTGAATTTAGACATAATTTAGTAGTAACATGACATGTCATATAAGTGATGGTAGGAAATAGAGGTGAAGAAGAAGAAAACTCAATTTGATACTTCTATTTCCACGTCATCCATAGTTTACACATTGACAACCATAACATTGACTAAATTTCATGAAGCCATGCAGACATCAACACAACCATGAAGGGGCCTAGGTTTTGCAAGTAAATTCTATATGGTTTTGACCATAGTTAGAACTCAAGTTCTAACTATGACATGTAATGAATTTTTTCATGAACTTGGAGGATGAGGAGACCCCTTCCCAAAATCTGTTTAAACACTTGTAATCCATAGTTTTGAATTGTCAGATAATTTTCAATATATAAGATAAAAAGTAATTACACTGGTCAACTCATGTGTTTGTGTATTTTATTTCCAATGTTTTTGTAATGAAGTTTTTATTTATTTTTGTTGTATGATTCAATAACTCTTAGTGTGAAAAATATGTGAGTGGGTTATTTTTTTTTCTTCATTGGTATGCTAGTCTTAGATGTGTAACAAATATTGAAGGATAAGTAAATTACATTGATTATTAGTAATTAAGTTGATTGATTCATAATTATTAAGTGTGTAAAAGTTCTTTATTTTGATATAGTTTTTTTGTGTGTGTAATATCTACCTCATATACCTCACTAATCTTGAGCCATATCTCCTAATTAAGAGTGTGAAATAGCTACCCTAAAAGGAGAAACCTTTGACTGAGGCTTGTGAGTTTCCTATATCAATACCATCCTAGAATGCTTAACCGTGTCTGATTGTGTGTGTGTAATAGCTGCTAGCAATAGTCACATGTTTTAAAATCACTTCTCAACTTAGAAACCAACTAAGGAAGTGATTCTTAAAGCCATAAAACCTTTCTTTTTTGTTCCACCCTTCCCTCCTTTTTGAGTTAATTTTGAGACTTACCCACTCTATAATAGTACCCATCTAGCCACTAATTCATCTAGATATTTAATTATTTTATAAAGATCACCCTCCATCTAAAAACCTTGTTAATAATCTGCATGCACTACCTGCTATTTCATCAACTAGTTGTTAACCCTACATACCACCAACTCATGCCCTGGAGTAGAGTTCACCTCCATTGAGATCCTAAAATGTTAGAGGATACCTCATTATGATATTGGTTTGGTTAAAACTATCATCAACATACTCATTATCATGCTAAAATTAGGGAGAATACCTTCGATAAAAGAGGTTAGTTTCTACATAGAGTTTTACTAGAGTCACCTAGGAGAGTGACCAGATCTAATTCTCAAGATCATATTCTTGTCTCACCCTTGTCAAATCATAGGAGACCTAGAGTTTTTCCAAATATCCCTAATAGATATAAGACCCCTTCTATAGTAAGAAACTCTTCTCTTGTTAATCATCTAATGGCTCAACCACCCTAGTTAGTTGGATCTACTATTGATGTCCCAGGATATGTGCATGATTTACCTAAGAATATTGAAAAGTACTTCCCATCTTTCTCTCCTTCACAAAAAATGATAGAAAAGGAACATATCAAATCTTTTAAAGCTGATTTGATATTAATTAATGTTATCAATAAATATATGGCATGTAGATTATTCCCTTTTACATTAATGGATGTTGATTATGATTAGTATCTAAATTTAATAGATAATTCCATCACTTCTTGGGATGCATGTCAAGAATATTTTTTGACACAATTTAGATAGGTAACTAACCTTAGTTTGATATATCAGTACTTCACCAACATGAAGAGGTATTCTAACAAGCCTATCTATGTTTTCAATGCAAGATTTTAAAATATGTATACATGGTTAACCCTAAGGTATAAACTAGAAGAATCATTAGAATTGGAGATATATGAGAATGCTCTAGATATAATCACTATGGTGTTACTAAGAAGAAAAAATACTACCACTAACTTAACATTAGCATATGAAGAGGCCATTAGCATTGATAGGTAGCTCAACCCCCAAGTACATAACACACCTAACATCAACAATGGCTTCCCAACATTGAATCTAGTACCACATGTGAAGAAGAATATTTTGGCATTCAATCAAAATAAATTATACACACTACCTCCTCTAACATAGACAACATAATTTAATTACATATTAGTTAACAACCATGCACAAGGCAATAGTTATCATTAGAATAAAAAATTAGCCATGTCCTCTGATATTGTTCACTAGGGCATTGACTCTACAAAGGTAGAATTATATGTTATTCAAAATATGGTTCAAAATCTAAGTAATAACTTCTTATGCATGAAAATAAAGATGGGTGATGTTAATCCCTAAGTGGTAATCAAAATTCTATATTCTAGAGGTACAATAGACCATTCAACAGGCCTAAAAATAACATGGAGTAACCTAACAAGATTTCAGAGATCAACATGGTAAATATGGATCTACCTAATTAGTGTAGAATCCATAATACTTCTTAGCATGGTGAGCTTGATTGTGTTAAATGTTTTGTATCATTTGAAATATTTTAAAGAATATTAAGGCAAGACCAAATGCATAATCTACTAGAATCCCACCAAGATCCTTGTCTTTAAATCACTACCATGTTCTTTGAGAATCATGAGCTTCCCTTTCCAAGTGAAGATGACAGTGTGCAAGAGGACAACACTAATAAGATTCATGTTTTTTAGTAGTTCCAAAAAGGTGTTTATAGTCTAAGGAAGATATAGACATTCACAACATCTATTCCTTCAAATAGCACAATGATTCCACCCAATCCTAAAGCTAACAACAATCCACCTCCCTCAAGAGGGAATGATTAGCCTCAAAAGAAGGAGGAACAAATCAAAGGAGGATACAACATCATTGAAGACATGAAGAAAATCAAAGAAAATATTACTCTTCATGAATTAGCTCAGATCATTAAATAGAAAGATTTTTTTATGGAAGTTTATTATAGGGACGACCCTTGTAGAAAGGACTAAAGCATTTGTAGATAAATTGAAAGTTGTTGACACCAATGCCACCTATAAAATCAAACCAAAAGTTACACCCTTTTTTCTCACTATTAGAGAATTTTGCAAGAATATTCATAACTATTTAGTTAAGTCTAGAGCCTCAACAATTGTTATTCCTACTTACATATGTTAAAAGCTTGATACAACTCCAATCCCTTCAAAAATAATAGTTTCACAAATAAATAAAATTATGGTGCCAATAGTTAGGAAATTGATGAATTTAAATATTCAAGTAGCATCTAAACCATGAGACCAAATGACCATTGATATCTTTGTAGTAGATATACTTGAAGGCTATGAACTATTAATAAGTAGGGACTAGTCCAAAATGCTCAATGGATATTCTTTATAGACTTCTCTTAGATTTGGATACCCTATAGAGGCATTGCAAATCAAATTTGGATCAATAGAGAACCAAGGATGAAGTATCTTATAATAAAATATAATGTGAAGAATTAAGAGGTAAAGTATGAATCTCATAGAGTTGGTATCTATAATTTTACTATGAAAAATCAAATATAAAATCTAGAATTTGAAGGTTCTAATTAGCTATGGACTTTACACTTTGATGGTGCCAAATCTAAATAAGGATCAAGATTAGGAATCAAACTGATTGATACATAGGGGAATAAGATCTTATCATCATATAGGTTGCAGTTTCCTTGCACTAATAATAGGGTTGAGTATGAAGCTTTAATTTTGTGTTTACAATTTGCACTCAAGAACAATGTAAAGTAGGTGCTAGTATTTGGTGATTCAGATCTTTTTTCAACCAAGTGAGAAACAAATATAAATGAAATCTATCTTATTTGACAAGTTACAGACATAGAGTATGGGACTTGATTGAAAGCTTTGAAGCTTTCAACATAGTATCAATTCATAGAGAGCAAAATCAAGCTACAAATTCACTAGCTACTATTGCTTATAATTTGGAGCCTCTCCAATAATCCAAGGTAAAAATATTCTCTATTGAATTAGTATCTTGTCCTTCTATTCCTAATAATATAGAAAATTTCCAAGTCTTTTAACATAATTAATATATTATTCAATTTATAACTAACTCAAGAGAATTTGAGTCCCAAATCATTGATGATAAGGAAGTCAATTATCTCTATCAAGAAGAGTTAGATAAGGAAGATATTCTATAGCTCAGAGAGAATCATATCCCTACTAGGTTAGTCTCCTTAGAAAGACTATTTGACATAGATCTTCAAGCTTAACAGATTAGGCAACCCAAGGTCAATGAATCTAACTTTAAAATGGAAAATTTAATAGATGAACATATCCCATGTTATGTTAACATTGGCCTTAGCTATACCCTAGAATAAAGACAATGAGTGAAGTATTTAATCACTCAATACAAAGATGTCATTGCTTGGACTTATGAAAACTTGAAGGTTTATGACCCTTGGGTCATCACTCATACAATTCCTCTAAAACCAAACCACAAGCTATTTAGACATAGATAGAGACAAAGACCAGTGAATCCTATCCTAGATCCTTTCAATCAAAGGGAAGTGGAGAAGATACTAAGTGAAAGAATGGTTTTCCCAATCAGACATTCCACCTAGGTGGCTAATTTGGTCCTAGTTAGATAGAAGAATGGTGAGATCAGATTATGTGTTGATTTTAGGAAATTGAACAAAGCTTATGAAAAGGACAAATACCCCCTACCTTATTTAAATGAGGTGATGTAGATAGTAATTGGATTGGAAATGATTTCCTTCTTAGATGGATTTTTAGGCTATAATCAAGTACTGGTACAATCCAAGGATAAGATGAAGACTATGTTTACTATAAAGTGGGGTACTTATGCATATAAAAGGATATCATTCAGCCTAATAAATGTAGGATCCACCTTTCAAAGAGCCATGGATCATGCATTCAAAGGATTAATATGTAAATACATAATCATTTATATGAATGATCTTACTATGTTTTCAAAGGATAGGAATGACCACGTAGGCCACCTCAATTCAATATTTGAGAGATGTAGAAAGTTTGAAATATCCCTAAACCCAAATAGGAGTATATTTGGAGTGATTGAAGGAAATCTCTTAGGACACATCATCACCAAATAGGGGATCATCATTGATTTAAATATAATTTAGGGAATTTTGAAGATTACACCACTAAATAACAATAAGGAGCTCAAATCATTCTTTGGGAAGATTAACTTCATAAGGAAGTTCATGTTAGGATTTGTAAATATTGTTAGATCCTTCAATGCAATGCTCAAGTAAGATGGTAAAATAGAATGAACTATTGAGGCATAGAAGTATTTTCAAGACATTGAAGATACAATATATCAAGCCCAAGTGCTAATTAGTCCATATTTCACAAAGGATTTCTAATTGTACTCATTTGCTTCATAAAATACAATTATTGATGTTATAACATAAAATATGGATGAGACTGAGCATATAATTGTGTTTATGAGCACAAATCAAAAAGATTTATAACTTAGGTACTCCATGATTGATAAACAAAATTTTGATTTTCTCAAAGCAGTGAAGAAATTTTGACACTACATCTTGAGGAATAAGACTATTTCCATCATACCTGATCTTGATGTCAATCTCACCTTATCATAGAATGAATTGAGAAAATGTAGAGGCAAGTACATGGTAAACCTATAAGATTTTGACATAGAAATCAAGCCTGCCAAGATCATTCAGGGTCAAGGCATTGTTTAACTCATGAAAGAACCAAACTTGCATATATTATTATTAAAGAGGTATGCAAAGCTCATGTATCTCAAAGAGAGTGGTATACTCACATAATATAATATCTACTTATAGGTACTTGTTCCCCAAAACTCAAAAAATAATGAAGGAGAGCTTTGACGCTCAAAGTTGTTCATTACATGATCAAGAAAGGAGTTATATATAGAACAAACTATAAAGGCATATATCTTAGGTGTGTACCTATAGAGGAAGCTAATGAGATTCTCAAAGAATTATATTAGAAGATAGGTACTGGTCATCCTTCTAGGAATACCATAGCCCATAAGATCTTAAGAATGGGCTACTACTGTCCAATAGTTTTAAAATATGCTCATGATCTTATGAGAACATGCCATGAATGCCAAGCTTTAGCTAAGAAGGATGTACATGCAACATTTACCTTATAACTTTTTATTGAAGGAAGGATATTTTCCCAATGGGGTTTAGACTTCATTGGTGTCATTAACCCAAATTCCTTAGTAGGCCATAAATTTATACTCACTACTCCATAATATTATACTAGATGGACTAAAGCCATGTCCACAAAGAATTATAAAGCACAAGATGTGATTCACTTCTTACAAGAACACATCACAACTAGATTTGGCACCCCCATTTCACTAGTTTGTAATAATGGACCATCATTCATATCAATAGAGTTCAATAAATGGGTTCATGATAACCAAATCACTATCAGGTCATATTCTAACCATTACCCTTAGGGAAATGGATTGGTAGAATAAATGAATAAGAACCTATTAGATGTAATTAAGTAATTATCTAGGGATAAGCCTAAGGACTAGCATAATCTATTAAATTATGCCCTTTGGGCATATTGAACTAGATACAAGAAATCCCTTAAAGATTCGCCCTATTTGTTGGTGTATGGATGCAAACCAATATTCCTAATTATGCTAAAATTATTGACTTATCATTTCATGTAGGATTATATGGAACTAAATGATAAAGCAAAGTCTCGACTGCTCAACATAATAGAAATGGAAGATTCAAGGACTAAAGCCTTACAAACCTTTAATAAACACCATGGCATAGTTAAGAGGTGGTTTGATAAGAGAGCAAAGGTCAAAGCATTTAGGATCTTAGATCTGGTGCTGCTCTAGGATAAATCCCATGAAAAGAAAGGATAACATGCCAAATTTTCCCTCTTATGGATTGGACCATATCAAATTTTAGATATCTTGGGAAATAATGCATTTATCTAAAAAAATTGTAGGGTAATGAACTCACATATTCAATCAATGGATAGTTTTTGAAGAACTACTTCATGAATGTACCATCTAAAGGTACCCTTGATTGATTGATATACATGATATAGGTAGGATTAGGATTAGATTTATTGATTTCCTAGATTAGATTTACTTCTTTCCTAGTATAGACTTATTGCTTTCCTAGATTAGATTTCCTACTTTCCTAATATAGATTTATTGTTTTCTTAGTGTAGTTCCTTGCTTTCTTAGATTATATTTCCTACTTTATTAGTTTAGTTTTATTACTTTCTATATTAGTTTTTTCCTATGGTAATCTGAATTGTTCTTATTCTATTGTAACCAAGTTAAAATTAAAATCAGCTAAGCCCTTATCTTATGCTTAGATAGACTTGTAATAATAGAAAAAAATGAAAAGAAAATCAAAATTTGGGACCTATTCATAAATTGGGTATATCTCTATGTTTAGAGTCTTCAGGATGTAGGTATGTAATCATGAACCATTCTATATTTTCACAATTGAATACTTATACCAAGTATGTGAAAGTTGCTCTCAAGTATTTCATATGAATTTTGAAAGTTTTCTTATTTCATTAGATCAAACAAATTTATTACATTAAATACTTGTTGGAAGTGATAATTATTGATATAGATGTATTTGGTAGAGATGTTATAGTAATGATTTGTTTTATAACCATACCAATTCATTTGGGTTCCAAATCTCCTCTTTCCATTCAAATAAAATAAAAAGAAAATAAGAGAACCAATGAGTTCAAAAAGGCAATCAATGAATCCAAGAGAATATCCAAAGAAAATAAAAAGTCTCACATGATGAAATAAGGTCAATATACCACACATTATGATCAATAAAATTAAGTAAAGGGAAGAAGGGAACCCAAGGTATCTCTATTGAGGATATGGATGCCTAGCTAGCACTAGAGCATGTCTGAGCTTTTGTTGATTTTAATAAGATTTAAGATAAATAAGTATGAAACCTATAACTTCATCAAACCTTTTAAAAGTTCATCACAATAAGGGTTAAATGAACTTCACTTATAGCACACAAAGATCCAAGGATAATAAGGCAAGTATGTTGTGTGAATAAGCTTAAGAGACTTTCATATTTTTAATTTTAATGGTTTTTTATGGCACAGTTCATGTTTGATTTGAGATTAATAATCAAATTTTTGGGTTATCAAATACTTAGGAGTATTCCCCCTATAAATCACCATTTGTTATACCTAACATCCCCCTTTTTCTTCTTGAGGAAATGAGGACCCACTTTTTTTAGATTTTGGCCTTATTTGTAAAGCTTTTTATTCTATATATTTATACGTATGATCAAATAGATTGATACTTAACCTTTATAATTAGAATAAAAAATCATGGTATTATGTATTTTATGGATTAACTCTATTAATGACTTCTCAATATTTTTTGACCTATGCAAGTTTTCTGGGATTTAGTTTATTCAGAGAAATTTATTCAAAAACTTATTTATCAAGCCTTTTGTTCGAACATTTTATCCAATAGATTTGGTCTTTTTGTTTTCTATTTGGAAAATTATTTGACATTTATGCATCGATTATTTTTATCAAGATTTTTGTGTCTTCAGACCTTTTATTCTGAATAGATTTGGTCTTTGGAGTTTTTGTAGTGGACATTTTGTCTGAAACAATTATTCTAAAATGACTTATCTTTATAAAAAAATTAGATCTTCAGACCTTTTGTTTCGACATTTTATCCAATAGATCTTTGGTCTTCAGGTTTTTGATATCATACATTTTATGTAATGTATCATAATCTTTGTATACACTTCATAAATTTTGCTCTTTAGGCATTTTGTTTGGACATTTTATTTGATGGGTTTTTGGTCTTAGGGATTTTTGTTTGGATCTTTTATAAATTTTGGTCCCAAAATAAAGCCTGATAACCGACTTTTGAATACCAAAAGATTACTATACTTAGTTAATAAAATCCAAAATACTTGCTAATTCTACCCACTAACTAAAAATAATGAGATTGAAATATACAAAAAATACAAAATAGGTGAACATTGGGCATTTATAATGCATGAACTAGAATTCAATGCTTATATATATATATATATATATATATATATATATATATATATATATATATATATATATATATATATATATATATATATATATATATATATATATATATATATATATGTTGTGAATCCATTGAAGACTTTATTTATTGAAAACAAATGAAATCAAACTCAACTACTATCCTATGTGAGAAAATCCCTAGTTACCTATGATATTATTGTAAGTGAACCAATGACTAGCGTAAAGGAGAATTATTCACATAGTACATAGAAAAGACTATAGACACTACTCATAATATCAATGGCATCTATGTATACATAATATTTTCAACTTTTATCAAATACTAATTCTTTACATCTTGAAGGAACCCATTGAGACTCAATCTCTCTAAGTGTACACCTTAAAGGGTACATCGAGAAAGGGGTGGGTAGACCTTTGGTACTTCATAAGATTATTGTCCCTTATTACCACATTATTACAAAACTAACTATCTCTTAAATCCATTCCCTAATCTATTTATCCTCCATTTCACACTCTTCCAATATTTTCCTCTTTCCATCCTCCTTTTCTTGCCTTAATTCCCTTTTTGACTGCTAGTTACACTAGGTCAGCCATGGCCAACCCTATATAGTTTAGGGTATTTTTCACTTTTTGGGTTTGTTAGCCTTTTAACCAACCTAGCTTAGACCTAGTGAATTATTCCTACAAACATATAGGGTTAACCATGGCTGACCTTGTATAGCCAAATTTTTTGGGAGGATTTAAGGCAAGATCTGCATATAAATACAAGATCTTTTCATCATTATTTCATATCTATAATAAAGAGTTATTATTTGATCACACTTCTTCACAATCTAATCTTCTACAATTCTACTTGAGGAGTCTTATATTAGGGTTTCTACTTGGAGAATCTAGTCTTGTGGATAAGTCTTTGATGTTTTATCCTTTCTTAGTTATCCTCACAAACTACAACAATCTCTTGTGAAGCTCCTTTAGCCAAGGGAGAGATTGAGTCTCGATGGGTTCACATTTAGGTAAGTATATTATAAATTTTTTATCCTCTCTTTAGTAGATAGAAGTAGAATAAGTGTTGGATCAAATAATATTACTCTTCATATTCCATGTATTAGGGTATTGCTCATACTTAGCTTAATTGAGATTCTCTTATACATGTTTTGATTACTTTACTAACCCCTTTATTTTTCCATAAGCTTTAGTGTGCACTTGATTATGTTTACTTTCTTGTTTATTAGCATAGGTGAAATATTAAACCTATGACTCTTTTTGGGTTGTTTCATGATTGTGTTAGACTGTAGGCTATGGAACCCTACTTCACATGATGTATTATGACAAGTGATCCCCTAATCGGGTCTAGTAGATTCCCATATTCATCATGCTCATGCTTAACAAATGTATTCTTAATTAAAATTATAGGTATGATCTATCTTCTCTAAGATAAGATAGATTTATAGACATGATGCATTTATGATTTCATACATTCTATTGAACCCAACATGAATCCTATCCCACCACTGGTTGGATTGTCTTCATGTTTCCATTTTTGTTTCTTTTCTTGTTAGTATTAACATTCACTTTGGTTTTACCTTCATATTACATTATGGTGAACCCGACATGAAACTAACCTCACATGATTTATTTCACTTTCTTTCATTCTTTTACGCATTATTTTTATCATATATCTATCATACTAGATCGACTCTATCAACCCAATTCTAATCTCTATGCACAGGTTCTTAGGAATAAGCAACTTGGTCAACTCAGATGACCTAGTACAAGTTTCTAGACTTATAAACTTCTAGTTTAGACTACTAGGTTGACCTAGTTGACCCTGTATACTTTTAGGCATCCAAAAAACATATTAGGTTGACCTTGTACATTTTTAGGCTTCTACAATAGGTCCTTACACAGCTTGATCGACCTAGTCGACCCAATTAGTAGGTTTTATCAGCATTCTTCAAGGTTCTTGATCAAAAATATTCATTATTTACATCTCTAATCTACCAAGGTTCCTTTCTATCTATCTCTCTCAAAAATTGTCTTTCCTTTCATAGTTTGCAATCTTCAAAACTGCCCCTACACAATCAACTAGATCAACCTTATTGACCCATTTTTATGTTCTGTGTGTTGTCTGAAATAACTAGGTCAACCTTGGATGACCCTATACATTTTTATACATTTATTCCATAATATATGTTTAAACCTATCAACCCAATTCTGTATTTTATTCTTATAGTGTCAACACTATATCTTATTTCAAAATTGGAGTTAATCTCTATATGCTAGTAATTAGTTCACAACTTTCTTTTCTTATTGCTTTCATGCTTGGAATAGGTCACATATTATAATAAGGGGGTTTTTAATTAACCATTTAGTTTCACTATTTATATTTTATGTACAAATGGCCAAATCACATAATTTAAAAAAGCACTGTAACATTTGTCTACCAAAGGCCAACCTACTTGGATTTCATCACCAAGGGGAAAACTAACCTGATAATCTAGTCAAATATAAAGAATGGTTTATGGTATATTCTAGCTAAGCACCTAACACCTTGATTGTTGTGGTGTGTGAAGTGATGGGGTAGGCCCCAATACCAAGCCTATATCATTTCCACTATAGTCCCTTTCAACCCAAACTACCTGAAACCATCCTTAGATATTTATCTAGTTCCTTATTTCACAACCAACTTCCCATCACATTTAAAATAATTTATTAAATAATCTAATAAAACTTATTAGGTTGACTGATTGGTTAACTCTTTAATTTTCCATCTGATTGCTTGCTCTTTGCTCAATTATGTGTGTAAAAATTTGCATTAGCTAGTGTTAGTGCAAGGTTTTGTATTATGTGCATCAATTATATTGGTAAGCATTGATCCAATTGACTATTTGTTTCCATTCAACTATTATGTTTTTAGATTATCTATAAATATTGTCTTGTTTTAGTTCATAACTTATTATCAACCTTTTATTTTTCCCTATCTACTATACTAGGTTGACCTAGTCAACCTTGTACCTTCTTTATCACCTATCCACTATACTAGATTGACCCAGTCAAACCTGTATATTAGTCATAAATGAGGTTTAAGATCCTAAATCTATCATATAATTATATACCAAGTAATCTCCTATGATGGCTAACAAATAAAATGGAGGTGGCTTGATATTCTTGGGGGAATGAATAACATTATGAGCTTGACTTTGATTAGGCACTTGGTTATAAACCTGACTAGGATTAGGTTGATTACTATTTATAAAAATTGAGTTAACCTTATAAACTATATCATTTACATGGGAAGGCTTAGAGAGATAATAATCTCTTTCTATCCTAAAATTGATAGGGAATCATACAAATACATAGTAACATTAGCCTTGTTTATATGATCTACAATATTGAAAGTAATATTAGTACCTTTGGGTTACATCCTATAAGTATAAGCATCACTTGGCACTAATGTGACATGAGGAACAAATAGATATTTTTGCTAATACCCATGATGTTGAGGTACTTATTGAGTTATAGGGGATTTAATAGGTACTTTTGAAGTGGTAGATTACTGACTAACTTGTGGAGATGCTAAAGAGGCCATAAGTTGGGCCACCTTGTCATCCATCATCCTCCTCTTAACCCTCATGTTGGTTGCAACTGGTCCATTTGATCTTTGTGTAGTATGTCCCATGTTTATTCTTATATGTTCAAACATATGCTCTCATTCTTAAAATTTTATTCACAAGGTGTTAGTTGGTGCCTTACCCATGTTCCCTTGCTATTGAATTTGAGCTTTCGATGGTGTCATGGTAGGCATATTACCTTGATTCATTGAAGGGCCTTGTGGTGGAGGAGGCATTGTGTCATGGCCTTGGAATGAAGGAGCATACTTCCAACTAGGGTCTTGATACATTTCTCCACTTGTATCCATTACCATCTCATTGGATTATATTTTTGACTACCATTAACCCTTTAATGCAATACTATTTTATGTGGGGACCAAGGATCTTGAGATAATGATAGTTGTGGGGTTGTAGTTATTAAGAGATATAATTTGAGTAATTTGGCCTTGGTTTGGTTGATTTGGTGGATAAAGGGGTCTATTCTAGGATTTATTAAGATATTAGGTTTGGAAGGGACCTTGGTATGGCTTATATGAAGTCTGTTGCTATCTCTCTATGGCCACTAGCTTATTGTTTTGAGCCTTCAACAAGCTTTCAATCCTTAAAAAAATATCCTCTTGACCATTAACAATTCGAGATTGGTTTTTTAGGGTGGTTAATGGAGCAATGGTAGGTGGGGTTGGCTAAATCTCAGGGAAAAGGGGAATTAGAGTTCTTGGCATAAGATTCCCTACTTGTATCAAATAGTTTTCTAACCTTATATATATTTCATAAGCTCCTAATAGGGTTATCCCACCCATAAATTGGATCATGAATATAATGTTTGAATTCAACACTCTCAAATAATAAAGGAATAATTGGTTTTGGGCTTCATGATGATGGGATCATATGCCAAGTCTTCTAGAATTTATAGCTGAAATCAACCATGGATTCTTGAGGTGCCCTCTTGATTGAGGTGAGTTTCTCAACAAGTGACACATGGTCACTTCTATCATCAAAATGTTTACATAGGCATTCATCAAAATCATCCTAATATACCATTATATACCATTGGAGGTATTTTCATTTCAAGGACGTGGCTAATAGTCTCATGGCTACATTTTCTTACACAATATGATGTACTAAACAAAGATTTGTAATGTTGATAATGTGATCTACAGGGGTGGTGGATTTTTATACTATAAAGTATTGTAGACTCTTCAAGGAGGTAGTATGGATGACATCATATTGATAAATGTTAAGAGGGCTACCACCATTTAATGGTACAAAAGGTTACAATCTAGGCTATACTATCTACATAGTGGGTATTATACTTCTTAAAATAATAAGGTGGCTAGGAGATGAATATTAATTTTGGGGATAAGGGCCTGTCCTATTAGATCTTGCTAATTTATATAAATAAGGAGGTATCTCAACAAATTCAAAGAGAATTCCCTTACTAAATGACCTTTTAGTGACTTTGACATAAGAGGTGTTGTCTAGAAGATGCTATGAACTCTGTAGCTTGGAGAATCTTCTACCTCTAATGATGATGGATGGCCTTGTTTACTATAATATTTCTCCTTAGCTCCTAATTTTGGATATGCCAAAGAGAAAGAGTCCCATTGGGCATGCCAAAATTATTGTAGACTCAGGTTTCACCCTAGATAAAATCATAAATGTTCAAGTCTTACTCTCAAACTTGGTCCAACATGGGAATGGCCCTAGGCTATGGGTTACCTATATTTGGGTCAGAATTTTATGGTTTTTAACAAGGCTATCCCCAAAGATAGGATAATTTTGATCTCACTTTCTAAAACCTAATCAAATCGAGATGAAAAGAGTAAAGAATTTGTAAAAAAGAAGACCTATTCTAACATGTGCTTATGTACCATGAATTTGTCATATCCACTCATAATCTTGAACCCTTAGCATACTAATGGATCATAAATAAAACTAATACAAGGCTTTTTGTGATTTATAATCAATAATACTTTAGATAAATGTCAATTTTATATACTAAGACTGGATGACAATGAAGATAAGGTTTGGTTGAACACATTTATAGAAAACATTCCATCCTATCCTTGAGATATCAATGCTATGACACACTATATGAACTACAAATAATATTGTTAGCATTTATGTTGAGCTCAAACCTACAAAGGGAAGATTAGGCCACTTTACATATCAAGAAAACACATCATACTAAACATAGTTTGACAAACATTGTAGAATGTCTTTCTCATTACTCCAAAAGGTGAAAAATACAATTTTTGTCAATTCTAGTTGTACCATCCTAAGGGATGAAAATCAAGGCTTAGAATCCTAAATATATATAATAATGAAATGAGAGAGAGGAAGTTTTTAGTGTTGAAGGGGTCATTATTGATCTCAACTCCAATCTCCATAATGGTTACGACTGCTCTACATTTATGTTCCTTCAAATCATTTAATTGGTCATGGCCACCTCAACAAATGGTTGCAATAGTCACTCATTCCTTCTCCCACTTCATTTTACATTGATAATATTTTCAGTTACAATGGTAGGATCAAGTCATTTTCAAGTTGAGTGTTAGTATTGATGTAGTTACAATAGTTTATATCAATTTATTATGCTCCTACTCTAGTATTGATTACCCCTTACTAGTTCATTTATCGTGAGAGAGTGGAAAAAATGGTCATAATCATGTCATTGGATTTGACAATGAACCCTGATGTGTCTGCATCTGTGGCCTTATTTTGAAACCTGAAACTAGTCCACCATAGATAAAACTAATTTATATTAGTTTTTCTATAATCTTGACACTTATAATTATCAACCTTTGCCCTATATTAGGTCTATAAGACCCTTTTAATCTTTCATGGGGTCTTAAAGGTGACCCTCGACCTTGCAAGGTCCATTTTGGTTCTTTATAGATCATCATTGATATCAACACCTTTCTATATTAACTTGCCCAAGTCAAAAACCTACATATTCAACTTTCACTAAATCTCTTGGGCTTACCTTTGCTTGATTAGTCATTAAAATCTAACTTGGATTATTGACATATAAACTTCCTCTCACATAATAAATCTCAAGGTACATGAATTTTGACTGATCGTTGATCTTGAAATCTAGCCAATGTGGTCTTGACACTTGGCACCTTCGCATTTACGTTCAAGATCCACTGACCCTTTAACTTGATCATGTGATGATGATCTCCTTGGTAAGATTAAATGCATTCCATTGATCTTTTTGGGACCCAATGGCATTTTTAGATCATCCTCACACTATCAGATCTAGATGTATAACTCAATGCCAACCATTGGATCTGATTAGATTTAAACCCCAATAGCTAATTTATGGGTCTTAAATTTGATGTTTGTATGAACATAATTTGGCATCCCCATAGATGTATTTGATGTCTCATATACCATCAAACTTAAGTTATAATGGATTTTTTAGTGGCTTAAAGTTGATGTCTACATGAATGTATCCCATTATTTGACCAAATTTGAAGATTTATCTATTAAAGCACAAGAATCATGGAGGGACCAAATTTTTTGGATATGTTCCTATATAATTCTGCATGATGTCCACATTCTTGTCATGGTTGATAATGGCTGAGTATGGAATCTTAGCAAATTCTATCTGAGGAGCCAACTTTGAACATGCATCACTTTTGCCATGCTTCATCGCATGATATAAAATTTAGTGCATAATAACTAGGCTCAAAAATGAACAAACCCATATGATCATTTTATCTTGAAACTTTCACACATGTGAGATATAGAACCATAAAAATAGTCACTTGGATCTATTTTAGTTTTTTCAAAATGGGCTAACTATGGAAACTTAGCAAATTTTGCCTTAGAGGCTAGATTTGAACACTCATATCTTTTGTTACACTTGGAGGCATGGCTTGAAATTTGTCACATAGCAACTTGGGACTAATATGATCATAAACATATGAAAAATTATCCTAACTCATCCACACATGGTAATCATAAAAGAAAAAAACTACCTACTCAAAAAAATTTCTACTAAACCCAAAATTTCAAGATGAACACAATTAAGAACCAAATGAATACCATGCACCTCCATCGTCATTCCAAGAAATATTGACACCCTATGTGGTCTTTAAAACTATATTATTATCCTTATAAATTGATAAACTACACTTTAAGTGAAATTAAATTGTTTCAAAACTTTTCAAGATGAATGATCCCATAGGTCCACTCATTCCATCTAGAACTTGCTCTGCTCTTGCTCTATTTTTTAATCTTCAAGACACTGCACTACATCTAGGCAAAAACTTAGTATATGGGCCAAAATGTCCAATAGATAAGAATATTAATAATACCAACTCCATAAATAATTTTAATATGGGAGTGTGGATTATCATGGGATTGCTCAATAGGCTTTATGGCATGCCTAGTATCCATTTTCTCAATTTAGATTGGGTACCATTGTTACACATGATGCTAACTAGTGATGCCACATTTTCTTTGGGATAAATTGTTAGTTTCCATATAAAATAATAACTCATACATAAATACAAATGACCCACTCCAATGGGCCTCTTTTATATGATGTGTCTCTTTTGGACACTGTTATGGGAATAGTATATAAAGTCCTCAGTGAGCTATGGAGCTTGACCACTGATTGCATAAAAAATAAAATATGTGATCACTTATAGTTTCTACATGTTTATGCTCATAATAAAAATATGGTGAGGATTTTTTAGGATGTTTATCCTCAAATTTGGTAAGTAATACATGTTTCTCCAAAGCTCAGGGTTAGAACAAGCATTGTGAAGATGTTATCCTCAAGGGTTGATTATTTTCTATATCTAAATTATAAAATTATCATGAGATATTAGCACAAGGTTCATCCACTATGCCTTATAAAGTATGTTCCTAACAAATTGGTTGAGCAAGAAATTGTTGTCCAACTATGGTGGAGTATAGAGGAGGACTTGACCAAAAATAAGAAGAGCATTTTTTTTTTGCCACCACATGGTTATTGGTAAAATGGTTCACACAATAAGGAAACACTTTAGATACATGGGTTAGAAAAGGAAGAGTTACCATTTGAACGTAGTCTTGCATAGGGACTAGGATCCTCATGGTGCCATCCAAAAGCAAATTCATGGTCTTAGCATCCCCTACCAACACATCTAATGTGATTATGATTTTCTATTTATGAATTCATAGAATGATGAAGATGTCTTGGAAAGGAAAAGGGTTACTAGTTGGAATGAGGATAATTTAAGGGTGATAAATTAAAAACCTTATATCACTGTGAAGGAATTACATAGCATAATGTCAATCTTAACAGGGTAGACACATTCAGACTTTTAGAAAGTCCAGATAGTAGATTCACCCAAGTAGAAAGGAGATCCATCATAGGGACTCCCTTTCAAGATGAAGGTTGTTAAAAAGGAGATGGGGGTGAGTGAACATGACCTTAGGGAAGATTAAAAAAACCTCATCAATATGGATTCCTCTGATGAGGAAGAGCAAGGACTAGAATAATCAATTGCAAGTGCAATTCAAATGTTTATAGCTACCCCCCAGGTATAAGATTCTACACCTTTAGGGGTACCTATAGATGAATTAGCTACCTTAGTTTAGAAAGGATCATCCTTATATCAAAATACTACTTTTTGTTACAAAAATAATCTTATGTCTCCACCTATAGGCAATCCTATAATTAAACGATCATGCAACTTGCTTGCCATGCCTCAATAAGTAGAAGTGGAGGAGGAGGTAGAAGAAAATCCTGATGAAGAGGTAGAATTAAAAGTAATAAAAGCTATGAGACTTGAGGATGAAAAGCTAAATGTATTAGCTATGGAGGACCCCATAGGTACTAAAGTTTTGGAGACCACTTCCTTTATCTCTTCTTATGTTCTCATTTTTAGTTATGTGTCAATTTCATATGTTTTGAAAACCCCAAAGGTGTAATTTGTAACTTACACCTCTAATTATCTATTCACCACTTTTGATTTATTGTATTTTCCCCTAATCACCTGACAGATTAATAAGAATGCTTCCATTACTACTCCATCTACCACCACCATTGATACATCTTCCACCATACCATTCACCTCCATCATGGCCACTTCTACTATTCCATCTAAAACTACCATAATCAAATCATTGAAAAGAAAATGCTAATCTAAGAAGGTTGGGACTAGCATGGGCACTCCTCAGCTCCATGTTTAATCTACTTATATTTTTATAAAATGCAAAAATTAGTAACTTGAGCATGGATAATGACACCCAACCCATAGGTCCCTCTTACTTGCTCTACTAACACTCTTAGGCTTATTTTCACTGATTCTTAGTCATCTATAGCCTTCTAGACTTAGTCCCATCTCACCCAAACTACTCTTTCCAAGATAAATCAATCCCCCTGAGTCTTATCTACTCAAGACAATAGTGCCACACTTGGATTATAAGATCGGTGCCACTCTTAGTTGCTTTTGATGCTCCTATCCAAGTGTAATTTTGGCCCCAATGGTCAATTCCTTTTAGTTCCCCATCTTTATCCTTATCATCCTAATGTGATCACATTCAACCCATGACCAATAGATCCATATAAAATCCCATTCAAATATAATTTAGAAAGGTGTTGGTAATGATCACTAAGCAAGCAAGAATACAAGCAAGACCACTCAAGAAATTTTCCCTTTTCTCTACATACAACTAACTAATATAATTACAAGCTTATTAAAATCCTTACACCAATCACTAGCCATCTCATGCACATCCAATTTATCACTTTTCATCTTCGTATACACTATTTTACAAAGCACATCAAGTGGGAGAACTACATATGGCTTGATCCCTCTTCAGAGAATTAGTATGTAGGTAGCGTGCCCACATAAGGGGTATGTATCCACATCCATTAAATATAGTACACACTAACCCCCCTTCTTTCTCAAAATTGGTCAAACTAAAATGGAATATAGGGTTTTAAGTTAAAATTTTCTCTACATGGAGCTCTATAGACTTTTAGCTACCAAAACTTCATGGATAGGGTCACACAAACCTAGCAAATAAAACCCAAAAAGCTCAAATACTTAAGAAAATAGTGGTAGAGGTGGAATACAATGTCAATTCCACTCCTATCCATTTTTAGTGCTCTTATCCAATCATTAAATGAAAGTTATATCTTAGTTTGTGATAGTGTCTTAGTCCTGCATAGTGAATCCCAGCCTATATCTTAGTTAGATCAGCCAGTTTCCAACTAAGTCTTATTTTTCCCTCTTGTTACTATTTTTAGAAAGGTCAAAATTAAAATCTAATTTAAAAAAATAAATAGATTAATTATTTAATATTTATTTACCAATGTTACTACTCAAACCCTTTAACTAAATTAGGAATAATACACCAATATTCCAAAAATTGTTAAAACATTTAGTGAACTCGACTTACTTCATTTGTGCATTAAAACCCTAGAAACCCCAGGGTAAATTTCCTACTATTTTTTTTCTATATTTTTATGATTTTTTATTTATATAATAAAATCATAAATTAGCATTAAATTTTAAAATTTTGTAGTAATTTTAAAATAATTTTCCTTTAAACCTTAGTTGTTCATACTAGGTCCCAGTATTTTTCTAATAATTTCCTAATTTTTTACTAGCATATTAAAATTAGAAATTAACTTTAACTTTCAAAATTTCATAGTAACTTTCAAAAAAAATATTTTTCTCAAAACCTTAGTTGCATATTCTAGGTCTCTTTAAATCACAAATTTTACAATAAATTTTTGATTTTTTACTTGCATATCTAACTCAAAAATTCATTTTCAATTTTAAATTTTCATAGTAAATTATTCAAATAATTATCTCTCAAAACCCTAGTTGCATTTACTAGTTCCTATTTGCTTATTGAGGTATCACTTTACATGTGTGTGAACATCATATCCTTTTTATGCATATTCTAGTTACTTGTTTACATTATACTCATTTAATCTTTTCTACTATTACCCAAGTTGTTTTCCTTATGCCACCTAAATTTCTTACATCTCTTCCTTCAAGATGAAATGCAATAATTAGTGGCAATCCTCTTGAATTCACCTAGATTACAATAACTCAACCATATACCATAGATAGATAACCAACTCAAATTCTTATTATATATTCTACACATTTAAATTACACTAATTTCATTAAAGACAATTCTAATAATGAGTAGTATGGAAATAACAATGATGATATACACATCAATGCTCATGTTCCACCACATTGGACTACTGATCCACCTCCACCAATTATTGATAATGAATTTGTCCTCAAAAAAGATTTGAACCTACAAAGTTTTTGAGAAAGACTCTGGAACCAGCTCTGAGATCATACTCTTATCTTACAATCTATCATGGGAAATTAAAAAAGATAAGCAAGTTGAATATTCCATTCCTTTAGAGAAACTAGTTACAAATAACACTACAAGGGCAAATATGTCTCAACAACCCCCTATAGCAACCCAACCTACCTCTATCCCATCATCTACAACTAGTACATCTTTGTCTCTTGATGTGGTATCCCTTGTGAAAGAGATAAAATCACTTTAATCTAAGGTGATAAATCTTTATCAAGGTGCCTATAAACCTACACAAGCTTTAGATTTTTTTCTCTATTATCTATACCATTAGCAGATCAAATTACTTCTACACCCTTGCCACAAGGTTTTGTTCAACCTAAGATTACTCTATATGATGGAAAGGGTGATCCAGAGACACATTTGAGAGATTTTCACATAGCATGCTTGGACTATGTACCAAATAATTGGATACTTACCAAACTATTTCCATAGAGCCTAAATGATTATGCTTTACAATAGTTATGCAGTCTATCGAATCAGTCGGTCAATGCATCCAATCCTTTAGCCAACATGTTCCTAGCTCATTTCAACATTAAAATTGGTGATAAAGTTTCAAATACCCAAGTTTCACAATATAAACAAAGGTCAAATGAGCATCTCACAGATTATGTTCTTTGATATAAGACTATCTTGGCTAAGATAACTAGCCCCATGGTCAATCAAGAGTTATAGGATCTCTTCAAATAGAGTATTCTACCAGCATTACATGAATCAATCATATTTAAAATATTCTCTTCCTTTACTTAATTGTGTCACACACTAAAGGAAAGAGAAGTCAAATTAATTTCAATGGGAAAAATTATTTACGTAAGTATCATAGAAACAACAAACAAGAGTAACAATAAAGTCCCATACAAAGTCATGGTCAGTGATAACAAGAGTCAAAATCAACCAATAATTAATGTATCTTTTGAACCCCCTCAACATTTGGTTTTATTAGCACCTCCTTGGTTAACCTTTACCAATCTACTAGTTTCTCTAGCTAGAGTTTTATAGTAGCTATTGGAATATAACACCATATCTCTCCCTCTTATTCAAGAATTTGACTTAACAAAGCTTCTTCCATGGAGATATGATCAGCATGAATTTTGTGAATTTTAAAGGGAACCAAAACATATAACAAATAGATGCATTAGCTTGAGACACGAGATACAAGATTTGATAGATGGTAATCATATTAACCTTGAAAATTCAATTGAGCCTCCTCAGGCAAAGCAAACATAGGATAAAACATTGAAAATATTCTTTGATCATTTTCTAAATCAATCCAAATAAGAGATAGGGGTTCATCATGCATATCATGCACATCTTCCACCAAATACATACAAGGCACCTTTATTTGAGACACATCCTTTGAGCAACATGATTGATGTATACAATTTCAGAGTTCCATCTAGACCTTCCATCTCTTTATAAGAAGAAGAGATCATTGATGATGATTCAAATTATCATGCACTCTTTATCAGAGCTTACATTTATAATCATCCTATTCATAGTGTTTTCATAGATAATATATCTAGTGTGACGATGAGTACTATGACATTATTGTAGCATTTGGGATATTTAGAGCAAGATATTACCCCAATAGACATAGTTATTAGCAGATTTAGTGGGCACATATAGATTTCATTGGGTGAGATTGTACTTCCTCTATAGGTTGGTCCAACACATGTGGCCACACTAATCACTATTGTTCCCAATGTAGAATTTTTTGATATGCTACTTGGTCAACCATGTATTCAAAAACTTTGAGTATTACCTTCTATAGTTCATAGATGCATGAAATTCATTCATGTTAATTGGGTTGTTATAATTTGTGGAGTTCCATATGAGTTACCACTCCCCACTTCAAAGCCATCCTCTATAGTGCATTCACTAGTTTTATTTCTACCATCAGTTCTAGTTTTGCCACTAGTTATAGTTCTTCCTTCAGTTCTGATTTAGACATAGTTGAGACATCCATCACCAGCATAGAGAGTTCATACACCTCCATATCTTCAAGATTATAGATATATTTTAGCTATATTATTCACACCTAGGGTAGTATCATTGATATCTCATGTATCTACTCATAGAGCACATGTTTAGAGAGATTTTCCTACTACTAGATGTGTCCCTAAGAGCCCCATAGTTAAATCTACTTTTCAATGTTATAAGGGGACCCCACACTTAGTTTCTACTTTAGATATTCTAGAGCATCTACAACATATATAGCTTTCAGAGCCACAGTCTCAACATTTCCATCATGCTTCATGATCACACATGATTCCTATCCTTGATATAGGACACCATGATAAGGAGTCTCCCATGAGACTCATTGGTTAGTATCATCCTTTCCTAGCTTACCTATACATATTTTATTTTAAAATACCAAAAAAAATACAAAATTTCAAAATTCAAAAAAATTCAAATATTCTAAAATATAAAAAACATTCAAATAAATCAAAAACACCAGAAATATTTTGATTTTATGAGTTATCCATGCTTTACATCTCTACTATAATGCTAGACTTACATTTATTATTCTATGCTATTGTTTGTTGATTTATCTACATTACCATACTTTGCTTGATCTTCTTTGACTATGTTCAGTGGTATCTAGCTCGTTGATTGCTTCACTATACCCATTGAGAGGGTATCCTACTTATATATTCGAGACACACATCAATATACATACCCACTAGGGGCATCTTCTACATGACCACACCATCTAGGTTATGTCATTCCTACACCACACACTCTAGTTATCATGTTGATGTACATTATTTACTAGCTTATATAGATTACTCTATTAACACTCACTATTATATAACACTTGTGTATTTCTTAGCATATACCTAGTCTTGTACTAACATGTCTTGCATACTTTCCCTCTTGCTTTGATTAGTTATATGTGTTTTATTTCTAGTTATTGCATGCTTTCCTTTCTTTCTTTGCATAACTAGATATGATTTTATTTCTCAGTTTTTAATTGTCTCATATATGTGCCTTAGGACATTTGTCAATGTACTTTGCTTCTATGGCTTGTGTGTGCCTCAACACATTTGCCAATGTCTTATGCCTGTACTCTTTTATGTGATTGTGGCTTCCACACCAACCTTACTTGTTTAAATTGTATGTCTATACGGTATTTGAACATGACTTATATGCTTTCCTTCTATTATGAGTAACATGTACCCATGTCCCTTATGTGTGTGGACCCTTCACCACCTTTGTATGATTCTTGCTTATTTATTTTTGTGCTTGTTGTTTATTTGATTCTCATTGTTTATAATGACATGATCCACATCATGCATTTATCTTGCTTTCTTAGATGCCATGATGGACATCATGCTCCATCCCTTCAACTAATAACTAACAACTAACCAGACTTTCATTTCTAGTTCAGTACATTATACATGTTATTCCATTATTATATCTATCTAGGCATACCCCTATTGATCTAACAATCACTAAATACAAATCATGTTATATCTTGAGATATATTGTCAATTATCATTGATATATAATGTATCTTTGTATCATAACACAATTATAGGGCTCTTTCTTCTAAGGGTAGTCATTACAAGGTCTTCATTCCTTCCCTCAGAATAGGGGGAAATAAATAAGGGTTTTGTCACAAAGATCAGAGATCCTAATGGTCAAAAATAAACATTTAGAACATACAAAACATTAACCAGACTCAAAATAGTCAGAATAGACTAGATAGATAGTGAGAATATCAAAACAGTTACTAGATTGGGCATAAGACAATAGTGCCTAATTTTTATTATATCATTGGCGCCACTAGTGTACACTTTTGGTTCTCCTATCCAAACAATATAAAAATTAGACTTTCTATAAGTAGGCAAAAAATTAGGTTTAACTATAGTTTTGCATAGCCAAAATAGTTTAGAATTAGTAGTTTTTAGTACACTTTCACTCAGAGAATCTAGATATAGGGGGAATAATGAACAACATCATGGCTCTCACTTATAGTTTTAGATATGGTAGTTGATATGACTTCTAGATAATAATACATATTTTAGACACCAAAGATTGAGGGCAATATACGTGGCACATTTGTTTTCTTTTCTTTTTTAGTTTAACATTACCTAAGCATTCTCAATAGTTGTATGCCTTATTCTATCTTTAGGTGGTTGGAATCATTTTGGAGTGGATTAAATACAAGTCTCACTTCCACATTCTTAATTTCCTAAGTGGCTTTCATGTAATCCTAGTGAAATAGTTTCAAAGTGGCTTTCATACAAGCCTAATCTCCATCTTTTGTAGTGCCAAGAGTGGCCTAGTTTCTAGCATACATTTGGCTATCCATACCAACATTTTCAAATCATAGTACATTCATGGGACTTATGATTCATATCATGCAACACACATTTCATACCGATATCAATTTAGAGCTTCACTTCATGGGGCAATGATGGAGCCAAAGGACTAGATAGCCTTTGTATTCTTGAGTCACCTATTCATAAGGATTGGACACATAGTCCAAACATCAATTAACACACACATGACCACCTAGATTCACTTAGTGGGTGAAAATGGAGCCAAAGAGATAGCTTTTTTATTCTTGAGTCACTTTTGGAGAATTGAACACTTAGCTCCATTCATGATATTACTCTTAGTTCAACACACATTCAACATCACCTAGCATCACATAGCTTTATAAGATTTACCCTTATAGGTAATTTCAAGTAAGATTTATATTTTCCTTATCCTATTATTTCACTTTGCTAAATCACTAAAATAAAGGGGGGGCAATTTTAGTTATATAAAATGTAAAAATTGGTAACCTAAGCATGGCTAATGATACCCAACCCATAGGTCCCTCTTGCTTACTCTCCTAACACTCTTAGGCTTATTTTCATTGATTACCAATCATATATAACCTTTCATACTTAGTCCTAGCTCACTCAGACTACTCTTTCCAAGACAAATCAATCCCCCTAAGTCCCATCTACTCAGGAAAGTAGTGCCACACTTGGACTATAACACTAGTGCCACTCTTATCCACTTTTGACATTTTTATATAAGTGTAATTTTGGTCTTAATGATCAATTCCTTATAGTTACCCATCCTTATCCTTGTTATCCTAATGAAATCACATTCAACCCATGACCAATAGATCCCTATACAACCTCATTCAAATATTATTTGGAAAGGGGTTGGTAATGATCACTAAGAAATCAAAAATATAAGCAAGACCACTCAAGAAATCATCCCTATTCTCTACATACATAAAACCAATATACTTATAATATTATTCAAATAATTACACCAACCCTATCCATCTCAAACACATCTAGTTTATCATTTTACATCTTCATACACACTATTGCACAACGCACATCAAGTGGGAGAACTACATATGGCTTGATCCCTCTTCAAAGTATTGGTATGTGGGTAGCATGCCCACACAAGGGGTGTGGATCTGTGTCTATTAAATATTACACAAATTAATCCCCCCTCTTTCTCTAAATTAGTCAAATCATAATGTAATATAGGGTTTTAATAAAAAATATACTTTACAAGGAGATCTACAGAACTTTAGCTACCAAAACTTCATGGATAGGGTCACATAGACTTGGTGAACAAAACCTAGAAAGCTTTAGATCCTTAGGAAAATAGTGGTAGATGTGGACTACAACACTAGTGCCACTCTAGTCTACTTTTATTGCTTCTATCTAATCATAAAATGAAGGTCAAATCTTAGTTTATGATAGTGTCCTAGTCTTGCAAAGTGAATTCTAGACTCTATCTCAGTTGGATTAGTCAGTTTCTAATTAAGTCTTATTTTTTCTCTCTTATTTCTATATTTAGAAAGGTCAAAATTATAATCTAATTTACACAAATTAATAGCTTAATTATTACATATCTATTTACTAATTTTACTACTCAAACCCTTTAACCAAATTAGGAATAATACACTAATATTCTCAAAATTGTTAAAACACTACCCAAATCACTCTCCCCATGCCATCCATAACTCCATCATAGGAAACCATTGTTACTAATTCAAGAAAGGTTACAAAGGCAAAGACAAAAATGGTCATAATCCATCCACTTCCTCAATATGTATGTTTGGATTGGTCTAAGATTACCTAGCCTTCCTTGCCTGACACCATTATCAAAGCAGTAAAGAAGCAAGAAATAGCTAAGGAGGTTAAAGAAGAGGTTGTGGTCAAAACCAAAAATGAGATAGACATTAATCAATTGACATTTTCTCCATGGGCCACAAAACTAAGATCCAAGATCTTTAAAATTCCCAACTTCAAAATGATAGATCTCTCCTCTATTACAACATTGTTTGATAAACCATATAGAAGCATTCAAAATGTGAGGAAGAGGAAGATAAAAGATGATGTTGGTAGGGAATTGATTTTTGAAGAGAGTTAAAAGGTCTTCTCCCTAATCAAAAAATATAACTAACAATTAGGGAAATACCCCTATAATAAGACTTTAGATGTTTAGAAAAAACATAAAAGGATGCCATGGTGGCAATCCATGAATTCACAAATTTGGATAGATAGGAATTGGAGGTTGAGTTAGAGCAATTGAAAGAGAAATACAAGACTATGCATATACTAGTTGGCATTGAATCTGAGGTACAAGAATCATAATCTAAATTTATAATTCTTTGGATGCATTAGAATTCATGTGGGTTGAATTAGCCCTCCATGTTGCCAAAACTTGTTAATTATTTAATTCTTTGAAATATAATGGAAATAAATTGAAAATGCTAATTATTTGTATAACTAATAAAGATTATAGCCATTTATATCTCATGACACCACTAGAGGCATCCAATGCCGTCAACTTGGTGGTTATCAGGATGAAAGAGGTTAGGGAATGGTTGAGAGTAGTTGGGGATTTACTACCCAAGTACCAAGAACATGAGACTCTCATCCTGCAAATTTTAAATGATTTGAAATTATCAAAAGTCAAAGATGCTATAGGGAAGTTAATAAATAAGATTAACTTTGATCAACTCATTTGAAAGGCGTTGAATAATTTTAAGAAAATTCTATAGGGGTTTCCATTGGAGGAAATAGAGGTTGAGTTAAGATTTTATAGAAATAAGTTCATCAAAGTTGAGATCTTACAGATCAACTTCTATATGACGAAAATAAAACATGAAATGATCTTGGAACAAGTCGATAGGGTACACAGACTACCTCTTTTGAATTTAGACATAATTTGATAGTATCATGATGTGTCACATAAGTTTTGGTAGGAAATAAAGGTAAAGAAGAAGCAAACTAAAGTTACTACTTTTAGTTCCATGTTAACATCCATAGTTTCCACATTGATAGCCATAATGCTGACTAAAGTCCATGCAACCATGCAGAAATAAACATAGCCATGAAGGGGCCTAGTTTTTTCATGTACATTATATAGAGGTGTATATTTTTATGCTTTATTATATTTTGAAACATATTTAAAAGTTACCTGATTCATTATTATACACACGTACATGCTACATGATTTTATAAAGGCTAACTTAAGTTATTAACAACTGTGAGATAACTCTATAAGATTTTGACCATAGTTAGAACTCGAGTTATAACTATGAAATGTAATGAATTTTGTATGAATTTTTAAGATGAGGTGACCCCTTCCCAAAATATATTTAAACACTTAAAATCCACAATTTTGAATTTTCAGATAATTTTCAATATACAGAAGTAAAAGAAATTTTTCTTGTAAACTCATGTGTTTGTGTATTTTCTTCCAATGTTTATGTAATTAAGGTTTTATTTATTTTGATTGTATGATCCAATAAATCTTAGTGTGAAAAATATATGAGTGGGTTCTTTTTTATCTTGATTGATATTCTAGTCTTAGATGTACAATAACTATTGCAAGATTAGTAAATTACATTGATAATTGGAAATTAAGTTGATTGATTCATAATTATTAAGTGTGTAGAAGTGATTTATTTCAATATAATTTTTTTTTTGTGTAAAATATCTACCTAAAATACCTTACTAATCCAAAGTGACAATCTCTTGATTAAGAGTGTGAAATAGCTACCCTAAAAGGAGTAACCTTTGATTGAGGCCTATGAGTTTCCTATATCAATACCATACTAGATTGCTTAACCATGTCCAAATGTGTGTGTGAAATAGTTTCTATAAATATGAATATGTTTTTAAATCAATTGTACACTTATAAATCAGCCAAGGAAGTGATTATTGAAGCCACAAAACCTTTCTTTTTTGCTCTACCCTTCCCTTTTTTTTGAGTTTATTTTGAGACCTACCCACTCTAGATTATTACCAATCCAACCACTAACTCATCTATATTTTTAATTCCTTTTTATAGATCACCCCTCCATATAAAAACCTTGTTAAAAATCTACATGCTCTACATGATATTCCATGAACTAGTTGTTAAGAATGCATACCTACAACTTGTGCCTTGGAGTGGAGTTCACCTCCATTGAGATCCTTAAAAGTTAAATGCTACCTCATTATGACATTGGTGTGGTTAAAACCCTCATCAACAACATGAATTGATGGTAAGGTTTAGAAATGTTATATTCCCAAATATTTGGATAACATTCCCATCTAATTAAACCATTCCTTTTGTGACAAGTGTGTATTTGATACCAACAACATCTACTATTTTCTTGGGCATAAAAAAATTGCTATCCCCAAAGTTTATCATAAAATTATGGACAAGATTTTTCCAACTATGAGTGAAATGTAAAAGGGAGAGGATTACATTTTTACTTTATTTTATGTCCATTTAAGGTTGACACAAGTTAATCATGGAAGTAGGTCCCTTAACTAAGACCTTCTCTATTAGTTAGAGGTTTTTGAGAGCTTCTTAAAGTAAGTCCCTCTATGTTAAGATATACAGTGCTTCCCAAATGGTAACATTCATGTGAATATTTTTAATTTTCTCTATAATAATTAAAAGAATTCTACCAACATTTGATGGTGTCTTTATGGGATTTATGTTTTTTTCATGAGATTTGGGGTCAAAAATATTAACTTTGGCTAACCAATCAACACATTGGGTGATTTTTAAACTATTACTTTTTACAACTTATGGTACAACTTTAGAAGTTATATCCTAGTAAAATTGGGTGGTTGATCACCTTATATTTCATTTTTATTGGAGCATTTATTTGTGGCCACTAAACTACCACCATTGGTTAGTGCTTCCTCTTGATTTACACCAAAAAAATCCTCCTCTTACTAGTTCAAAAAAGTGATCTCATTTTGAGTAAGCACTTGTACATCTTCTTGCTAAGAAGTAGCTTCCTCTTCTTACCATTGGGGGTTTGATATGTTTTATACCATTAATGATTAGCTGATAACACCATGAGGTCAATCATTTTGATTATGAGGTTGGGCAAAAGGATACCACCACTCGTATTCTTGAGCTAAGTTGTTTTGAATAGGAATGATGGCTTTATAGGTACTTGGGGTAGGTAGAGAATGAATATTTTTAGGCTTTTATTACATGTTTTGGCATTGGGGTTATGAGCTACCTTGGTATGGATTCCTATTGGGATGATATGTTTGGTTAGCAGTTTGATAAGGCCTATAATTTTGGGAATGTTACATTTTCATGGATACTAACTCATTTCCAAAGATTTTAAACAATGACTTAACTTCATATAAACCATTATAAGGGATAAGAGATAAATATGGCTGATTTTTTATTGTGGGACTTGGGGTTACAGTGGGTTGTATGGGAGGCAACTTTGGGAATAATGACATTGGAGGCCGAAGAGCAATTTTTATGGCTTAAATGAGGATTTTTTTTATCTCTTATTGTTATGTCATAAGAATTGGGGAGTGTGGTGCCACCCATTGACTAAATCATGATAGATATATCACTATTTATAGATCTCAAATAATACAAGAAAGCATTGTTTAGGGTTGGCTTGACCAATACTAGGATTCTATTCCACGTCTTTTGAAAGCAAAAATTAAAATCAATCATGAACTCATGAGGAGCCCATTTAATAGTGGTTAGTTTTTCAATTATCAAGAGGTAGTCACTATTATCCTCAAAACATGTGCATAAGGCAAACCCTAGATCATCCTAAACATAGATGGAATTAGGAAGCAAAATTTTATACCATTGTAAGGATTTACCCGTAAATGATGAGGCAAGAAGTTTGATAACAACATTTTTTGTGCTATGTTATGAACCAAATAGATGTTGGTAACATATTTAATGTGTTCAATGGATGTGGTGCAAGTTTCACCAGTAAAATATGGAAGGATTTTTAGAGCTGAGGTGGGTATATCATCATACTGGGCCAACATAAGTGGGTTGCCTCCATTGAATGGTATGAAATTTTGATTTATCAGGGCCATAGTGGAAGGTATGAAATAGTTGTGGGTATTTGAGGGAGATGAAGACATATTTATAGGATTTATTTTAGTATTAGGTAAAATTGATCTTGATTTATTTGTATATGGAAATGATAATTATTGCAATTCAGTCCTCTTACCCTTAGTAGATGATCTTGTCTATATCTTTGGCATACATAAACTTGGATTTCCTAAATATGTAAGCGAACAAACTTTTCAGGTTCTCTCAATATGTGTATGAAGTTTTCATAACACTTAATGAGAATAAAACCAATTTCTTAGTTATGATCTTTGGGTCCCATCAAGCGTGCTAGAAACTATTATCAATTAGATTTTTTATCCATTTTGTGTATTAGTAGTATGAGTTACAATATGTGAGAAATATAATGATACATTTGGATCACCTCCAAGCTATGGGACCTTGGTAAATTTAGGTGAACCTTTAGATAAGGTCAACTTCCTTTCACTAAGCTTAGTTTAATTGATATATGACCATTTCCCTTCAAACTATAGCTTTCTTAGTGATCTTGCTCCTAACTAGGGTTTTAACTTGTGAGGAAAATAATTTTAAGTGTTTTAAAATTAGAAAAAATGGTGATACACTAAAGGGTTATAGTATAAATTAATACTATGATTAAAAATAGTTGAATAATTAATATGTTAATTTTATTGAATCATGATCTTAGACAAATATGAGATCAAAGGTGATATTGGGTAATCTATCAAACAAGGAACAAAGTTCTTAATTTTTTGTCAATAATATTTCTAAAGGGAAAAATAAATACCACAAGTGATTCTCATATAACTAAATAAGACTTAGATCACTCACAAATTTAATGAAATCCGTACATACACAAAGATGACATAAGACAAAGGAAGACAAAACTTTAGTCTTTTAGTATTCTCCATGCTATAGCATGTAGATCAATTTCTCAAAGGCAAAAAAAATTATCTAATAATAAAAATCTCCATGGGATACATAGGAAACCCATAATTATATAAAAAATTACTCCCTTGAAAGAGTGGAAGTTAACAAACCCTTAACCTCAGTTCTAGAGTGAGAAATCAGGGAATCTACATGTAAAATTTCATCTTTTCTAGCTTTAAATGATGTATTTGGTGGAGTAGAAGGAGGGAAAGAAATCTTTAATGGCTAGGTACTTCAGTAAGTGTTGAAAGAGGATAAAAAACCATTAGATTCTTTTAGTTAAACCATTTCTCCTTGAGTTATGTTGAATAAATATCTCCCAAGAAATGGGGTGCCAAAATGAACCATGACTTGGTCAAAATTGAACGTTTTTTAATATTTGGATATTTTAAAACTAACTTGTAAAACCTAACTTGTAATTTGTAGTTGAGACTTTTACAGCTTTTAAGTCATTCAACTTGTCAAAAAGGAAAGTGTAAATTACAATGTGAGTTTTTACAACTAAATCCATTTAACTTGTTAAAATAAAAAGTGAGAAATACAAGTTGCACTTTTTCAACTAAATCTTGATATAAAGATAATTGAAAATTACAAGTAGCTCTTTTTAACTTAAAGTTAAGAGTTGTCAAAAAGATATTTTCAATTTTCAACTTGAAAATTTACAATGTATCTTATAAAATTATAGTTACAAAATGTATGTTTCAAATAATTAATCTACAAAAGTGATTTCTAAGGATTCCTTGTCCTTTTTTCTTGTATATTCTTGATATAAGCATCAAAGCTACTAAATAGCTCTTGAAGGTTCTCTTCATCAGGACCAAATATGTAAAGATTTTTTATTTCACATTCTACTTTTACCTTAGATAGTTCTCTAGAAGAAACTGTATAGACTTGGGTATCTTTTCCCATTTAATCAAGTGTATTATGATACTTGATGAATTGGTGGATGGAATTCAAGTTAAAATTTGTATCATGTGATGATTCTTTCTTAATTAACCCTTTGAATTTATCTTAGACCTCTTAACCAATAAGAGGTTTATCTTAGTGATTCATTGCATCACATGATAATTTATAAAGTGAATCTTCAATATCATATATTGTTTTTGTGGCATTGGCACATGTGCTCTTGGCCTTCTTGATACTTTCACCAGGTATTATGATTCTAAATTTGGTTTCCCTCTCTATCTCCTCATGATCTAAAGTATTTTTTATTATATTTTTTAATACGATGGTATCACTCTCAATTAGGTCAATGGCCTATAATTTTGGAAAGTAAAGGTTCAACCTTTCAACCTCTTCTTCATATTTAATTATCTATGCATTTAGAGATGCACAATCATCTTTCAAAGTCTTGTAGTAGTTCATGGATAGTTCTATCACTTTGTTCCCTTTTGTGTTTATTTCATTAGGGGAGTCTTTTTTAACTCTTCCCATGGTACCAACCTTTGTCATTACCTCAAATGTTTCTTTGTCAGGAAACTAAGAGAGAGATTGAGTTGGATGGGTATAATCAAGTGGATTTTTTGGGTCTATGAAATTTCTTAAGGCAGGTATCAACTACTCCACTTTGTTCTTCAACTCATCTTTAATGATCTTGTCACTATTTATTTTCTCAAAAATAAAACTTATGCTTGTTTGGACATCATGTTTTAGTCCTTCTCTTTTTGTATGACATAGGTGCTCCTTAGATATCTGATAATCCCCCGCCACTAAATCTTCCTTTTGTTAGAGAACTGCTATCTCCACCATATTTTCCCATATGATATTTTGTAAATGGTTTTGGGGCATTTGTTTGGTAATTGGGATGCTTTCAATAGACCAAAATCTAGTGTGCTAGGAGATATCATCTATTTCCTTTTCTTTGACACTGATTGTGATAGCCAATTTAGAGTAGCTACTAATGAGTCATGTGTTAATACAATAGACACTGTTACCTATGATTTTACAAATCAAGTAGCTACACTATTTTTTACCATGAAATGTGCCATATCTACCTCTAAAATTGCCTTTGAGTCTTCAACTAATGATTTGACTATCTCTTTCACATTGGTGGGTTTAGAATCCACAATTGTGTTAGTGGGTATCTCTATTTCCACCTCCTTGGTGGGGGCTTAGGTTAATGTGAGAGTGGAAGAAGGCAAAGATACTTTGATGGGTGAAGTTGGAAGTGACATAGGTGGTGAGATAGGCATGTGTGGTTTGACCAAAGTAATATATAGAAGGGTATAGTTCAAGGTGGTAAAATAATCAATCAATGTAGTGGGAATTGCCAAAGTGGAAAAAATAGGTAGTATGATGGAAGATTAAGATGGGGTGAATTTGAACCAATGGTTATGATAAATAGTGGGGTTACAATTAGAATGATTGAATTAACAACCATGTATTACTGAGTGATGTTGGTGATTAATGGGGTGGAGGTGATTATGGAAGAGTGAGGTGGATGTGGATTTAGGATAACTAACTACACTGATTAACTCATTTCCAAGGGAATCACTAGTACTGGAGAGTCAGATGAAAGAGTGATTACTTTCACTGGTGGGATCATAGAAATAATAGGGTTAATTTATTTCACCCCTGAGTTGGTATAAACAATAAAAGTGATTACTTATGTTGGTTGGCTGGTAGAGATAGGAGGAGGGGTTATAAAAATTGTGTCCTTTTTATAAATTAGTAGTGGTTGATCCATTGTTTGGGATATTGGCTCTTGGATGCTAGATAAAGCCTTTTTTGACTTCTATTTTTACTTCTTCTTATGCAAGATAGTTGGCCCCACTACCTGATCTACTTGAGTTCTACTTCTAGAAGCTTCTACTGATGTTACCACCACAAACTTATCCTTTACTTGTCTTAATCTATTTTTTAATATTCAGGGTCTCTTTATCTATTTTAACTACCTTACTCCCTAACTATTTCAATTTTATATTTATAATTGGGATAGTTCTATCTAATAAGTAGAATGATTTAGGTGTGTACCACCTGACTTGAGGAAGAGGTTGGAGGTAAACTTGATTATCATAATATACCCTATCCACTAGCTATTCCTCATCTTTTAAATCTTCTAGAATTGGGGCCATATTATAAGTCTTGATTTTTTCTATGATCATTCTAGAATAATATCTCAACCCAACATCTTATTCATCCTACATATCCTCCTAATAGTCTTCATAAAATGGAATGTGGGAATATGATGAACCCACTATGCTAGTAACATAACCAATCACATCATAGAAGGGCCTAACATTGAGAGATCTCAAGGTCATTTGAATGATCTCTACATCCACACATTTGGCCTTAGATAGATAAGGATACATGTATATCCCTATACTAATAAGGAAGTATATCCCTATCTTGTGCCTATTTGATAAGAACTTTTGGGTTTCCAAAAGTTTCCTCTAAAGTTCCATTAAGGCCCATTTATCACTTGCATATCTAGGAAGGGTGTAAATACACCCATTGAAACCACCAACTCTAATGTATGAATATGTAGGAAACTAAATAAAGTATGAACCCCAGTTCATAATTTTTTCTATTGTAGCATTAAAAAATATTGTCCTCCCTAATTATTTTTTAAACATGATTATGATGCAGTAGATGAAAGCATCATTAACCCTTTTGAAGTGTTATTTTCTCCCCTCTAAGGTGAGACTAGGATAGCAGTTATAAACCTTGTTGATGTGATCTAGCACTATGTTTAATCTTGAGAATTCCATCACTTTTTCTAAAATATAGAAAATATATGAGGTCATATAAAATTTGCCTATAGTTTTAACCTCCATCAACTATTTGTGAATGCAGTCACTAATCAATTAGGCCCAGTGAATTTATTGTTTATTTTGATGGATTAACCAAATATGCTGGTACATCCAATCTTGATAATTATTTGCATTTGTGCTCCTTATAACTTTGTGCAAGATTATAATGATATCTATTACTTCATTCTTGAAGTCTATCCTAGACAAGGTCTTAGACATTCTTATGGCTATAGATCTAGAGATTTGTAACCACTATTTGTTTAAAATCCATAAACAAGCTGAGTTATTATCTTGAGATAATTTTTAGAGGAATCAAGGGTAATGTCTTTATAGAATTCATATTTTGAGATCAACAGTGTATTATCAATGAAATATAAATCAAGATTCAAAATATTTTCCCCTTTATCATTCACTACTTCTCTCTTCTCAACATCATAATGTTTAGCCATGGTTAGCACAAGCTTGAGGTTTTGCACTGAGAGTGGAAAGGCTACATCCTGAAGAAAACCACTATTATACATGATTTTAATCTAATCATTCTTGAATTCTGCATTGACTCTATTCATGAAGTCTACTAGGTATATATGACCTAGGTTTATGTTAGTTATCTCATTGGTGTTTAAATCTAGGTTGGATGGGATACTAGGTCCCTTTAAATTGAACTTCATATTTTTTCTAGACATGTACACTGGGTAAACGGGTGAGGGAAACCAACTCTAGATTTGTTCAAGATCTAGGATTGCAATTACAAGTTTTTTTTTTCTCAAATTGGTGGGGTTTTGTTATGATTTTATAGGGTTTTAGTTTTGATGGGAATATAATGTGTAACAACAACTATAAAGTCCAACCAAAATGTCTGATATGGTTTTAAATTGTAATTGCACTTGTAAAGTTTTAAAAAAAAATTTAGAGGTAAAATGGTTTACAAAGGAAATTTAGACTGTTGATGAGAATTTAGAGTGTTAAAGCAAATGGATTCTCTACCTAACTTTAAATAGGGTTTTTATGTGTTTTTGCAAGGTTTAATCTCTATGGGATTTTAGTTTTCAATAGTAGGAGGGATTTTCAATTAGATTCAGTCAAATTATAGAAAAACCTAAGGAAAAAAAGAAGGAACTAGATGAATTGTAACAACAATATTTTATAATTGTATGGAAAAAATACAAAATGTGAGTAATAAGGTAAAATAATGATATTCTTTTGACAATTCCAAAGATAAAACACTAGGTATGGTAAAAGAAACCTATGCTTTACTGAGAAGAATAATGTAAATGACTAAAGGAAATATGGGTGACCTATGAAAATATCATGAATGTGTGTGTAGTGGTTGGAAAGGGATAGATATGGTGTTGACATTTTGTTGATTGGTGATGGTGGTGAATGAACTCTAGTTAATAGGTTTACTCATCTTAGAGGTCTAGTTCACCATCTCACTTGATAATAGAGATTTATCTTTGATTTTCAATGTTGATAATTATGAAAAATCTAAATTTTATATTAATAAACCATATAATTAATTCTAATTAGGTTGATTAATGGTAGTACATAGAGACACAACAGAAGAATGGGTCCATGGAGTTACTTTTCAATTTTCATTTTGTAATTTTGTAATTTTTTTTTCATTCTCCACTTTATGATGAGGGTGTTTCTAGAGGAGGGAAATTATTTAGAAGAGGGTAGTAGGATCCCGGTTAAACTTTGAAACCTTTTAAAGTTACAAAGTGTAGAGAGAGTTATGATTCTCGCTAGGTCATGGCAAAAAATGGGAAGCAGAGTTTGTGTTATAATTTACAACTTTGCAAAGTTGAAAATCATAATTTGAGTTCCAATTACCACTAGGTATGATGAAGATTGCAAAGTAAAGTCTATATTATAGTTTATAACTTTGCAAAGTTTCAAATTTTAACATGAATTCTGATTACCACTATGTATTGGGTAAGTGGGAAAGTAGAGGTTTGGGTGCACTTTGCAACTTTGTAAAGTTGTAAATTATATAGAAATCTTTGATTTTTACTTGGGTATTGGAAAAGGTATTTAGGCCATTTTAAAATCTTTTTTTCAAAATTTTTATGGGTCTCCCTTAAGGCATAAGGTGTTTCAAAAATTTTGGCATAAAAATATCAATAATTATTCCTCTAATGATAGGATTTTGACCAACTTATTTCCAAGGAGCCTCAAAGACTATGCTTTGAGTTGGTTCTATGATTTAACTCTTCAATCCATGAAATAATTCAAAAATCTTGAAAATTAGTTTTTTCAAGACTTATCTATTAACATTATAGAAAGGTTTCCTATGCCCAAATTTAAAAAAATCAAACAAGGAACCAATGGACCTATCAATGAATATGTCTTGAGGTACAAGATAATGCTGGCTAAAATTACCAATCATATGGCAGATAAAGAACTTCAAGGAATATTAAATCAAATTTTTCTATCTCTTTTACATGAATATATAATTTTCAAAAAATTTAAATCCTTTGATGACTTATGCCATATTGTTCAGGACCATGAAACGAAACTTATCTCATTGAACAAACTTAAGTATGTAGTAAACACACTCACTACATCTACATCTAATACATAGTTTATAATCAAACCAAGTTATAAGGTAAATCCTCCTAAGAATAATTAGGAAATAACCACCATGATTAGTGTAGTGTCATAGTAGCCTAATCATCTTGTCTTATCCTATGTACTAAGGAGATTGTTCTCATGCTTACCTGAGTCTCCAAATTCATTACTCACATGATTAGTGGAGTGTTAGCTTATATCTCTCCCTTATCCTATAGAGGTTTATATGAGTATACATCTACCTAAAGGATATGATTTGAATAATTATAATAGGAAATATGTATAATAGGATTATGTAAATAATAGTATACAATAGAGGTCTATATGTAAATGTAAGCATATACTTGAATGTTTATTTTATGTATATATTACCTGATTCACCCATGGTAATTAATTTTACTAATTACCATCATTATTATCTTAACTATCCATAATCCTAAAATATATAACATATATTATAACTAAGTAAATAAATATCCTTAACAACTAGATCATAATCAAAACCTATGTAAATAACTTAGCTTTCTATTTAGCTAATTTTTTCATGGTTAAAATTAACTTAGAGTAGACTTTGGTAAAAATTATCAAAATCAACAATGATTCCCAAAATCAATGTCAATCCAGTATGATCGACATCAATTATATATACCACCATTTTGATTATTATAGGGGATGTGATTTTGATTCTAAAATTGCTGATGAAATTTCCATAGACTTTGTTTTCACTACTTGATACTCTGTGGAAGCCCAACGTTGCAATCAAAGATCCTATTTATACCTCAAGAAGCTAAGAATTTAGAATATCCATCTTAATCCCATTAAAATATGGTAGCGCAGTCTAGGTGAGTTTATTCTATTGATTATATTAATTGAAGTTCATCTTATTTCTATTATTTATATCTATCTTCACTTAGAAAGATTTAGGCTATCCTAAATCCACCCGAAATCATCCTTTAAGCTTTTATACTCATATCCTAGAAGAATTGATATCAAATCCCAAGTTGGTTTTAAAATCCCACCTTCAAGATCTCATAAGTACCTAAGATAATTTTTATCTATGTTTTATTGTCATAGGGTCTACTTACTTCATTCAAATATTATCATTGTATGGTCATTTGCATTATCTCCCTTTGTATAATCAACATGGCCTCTATGAATCATTTCCATAGTCTGTAGCCTTAGTGTCATGATAATTCTAAAAGATTGATCATGACCCTACATAATTGATCACAATCCTATGAAATCAATCATGATCCTACATAATCAACCTATGATCCCTGTTAAAAAAATTCTCTCAAAATTTGAATCAATTTTAGTAGAATATTAAATAGGCAAATCAAGTATGTGATCTGGGCTTATTGTTTGATTTTTGAAGCATGATCTCTTATCTTTGAATAGGAATATTTTGTCTTTTAAATCCATATTTTTTAAACAACATTTTATAAATATCTTTTATCACTATTATCTTTATCCTCTTAATTGCTAAGAAAGTGGGCTACCATCCTTACAAGGAAGTGTACCACTTCCTAAGACTAGTCTCATACTAGGCAACCCACTCATTTATCAAATTAACCTATCTTTTGTTTGAGTTGTCTATTTTATGCAAGTAATCCTTCCAAGATAAAAATGAGTACTCATATCATTGGATATAGTGCACAATCCATTTAAATCATAGTTAGTCTTGTAAAACCTTGTATCTTATTTCATGTTTTTTAGTAGTTTACTTTATATATAAAACAAACAAAAATACCTTAAACATTATTACACACCCATTGGGACCTATTAAAGGGCCTCACTATTCTTGATTCTCTATTTTTGTTTTTTTTAGTGAAATTTATTTTTCATTAAAAAGCATTAAAAATCAAAAATCAAAAATCAAAAATATTTAGACTACTTTCCTTTTTTTAAATAAATTGTCTTCTTTTAGTTTGCCTATTTTAGAATTGAATCTATTTTAAATAAGTGTATTAATTTATAATTTAGTCACAGTCTTTTCACATACAAATTGAATCACAATAATCATAAAAATTTCAATCAAAACAAATCCCACCTAGGTAGACCCACTTATATTTTATCACCAAGGGGAAAGTTGACTCAGTGTTCTAGCCAAGTATAAATAATTGGATGACAATATATAGGCTAATCTCCTGACACCCTTATCACTTTGGGGTCATGAATTGAGGGGATAGGCCCCAATGCCAAACCATGTACTATTAACAACACATAATAAGGCCTCACTGTAACTTTGGGTATATCAACATTCCTAGCATTAAAGAAACCTAAAACCAAACTTAGACTACCATTTATTAGGACCTTTGTTAACCCACATACCATTAAAATTTTAAAGTTTGTTTCTTAAAAATTAAAAAACGTTTAAGTTAGTTCAAATAGAGTGTGCTTTTCTTCACTAAAATCAAGATAAATCAAAAATAAAAATATTATTCTTATTTGTGTTGTGTTTTGTGTTTTTTTTTGCATTCATCTTCCTCAATGAAATGTTTTTCAAGCCTCCCTACATCTCCTAAATCCATTAGGGATAGACCTCCACATTTCTATCTACAAGGATACCTTGGGTTTTCTAACATTCTAGATAACAACCCAATATCCCTTAACCACTATCTTACATCATGAACAAGACATATCCCTATTTATCCCATTCCTAAATCTGATCTATTCAGATATATCCCACCCCTAGAAGGGTTTGATAGACAATATGTGGATATGGTTTCAAACATGGACCCTCAAACACCACCACAAATAACTAGTCCTCATATAACTGATAACACAAGACAATTCCACCACCAACCAACAATCCTATTTCCACCAATAATATTGGAACAAACCAACCACCCCCAACATCATCTAATCCTTCCACAATTACCATTCAAACCCATAACACTATCACTTTGAAACCTATGTCTCATATATCACCTACATCCTCCTTATAAAACTTAGTGGTTTTCATACCTGTAAGATTACCCCAAATCCAGACACATGTGACCACCAATCCTAAACATATAATACCTCCACCATAATCTTCTCAACAAATACCTCCAAAATATCAATACATATAATCTTTGAATCCATCTTATTAGCAATACATACCCCCTAGTATCATCCCTATGTTACCTTAACTCCAATTAACACCAAGACCATTAGTTATAACCCAAATCAATCACTTCCCATATCATTACCTCCTCAACAACTTCTTCAAAAAAATTACACCCCTCTTAACATCCTAAGAGACCTTCCCCCACATAATCCTCAATCATACATCATTCATGATCTCATGGATAGATTGTACCATGTATAAGCATCCACCTTAGAGAATAAAGGTATACCCTCTTATGAACAAAACTTCAATGGGCCTATAAACCCAATGGTCCCCATTTGACCATATCTTGTATAGTGGAAACTAACTAAATTTACCAAATTTCAAAACAAAGAAGACCCCTAACAACACCTTAGGGTGTTTAGGCATGCATGTTACCTCATATACCATGACAATGCCCTCCTCTTAATAGCTTTTGTAATATCATTAACTAGAATAGCTTTGGATTGGTATAGTTCAATTACCCAACACTCTCTATTTTCCTTTAGTCAATTAACTTAGATTTTCCTAGAAAACTTTTTCAGAAACATCACAAGGTGTGTGAACTAAATTTATATGTGATAATAAAATAGACTAATCCTAATTTAAGATAAATTCAAAACTATGATAGATGAAAAAACAAAGAAAATATAAATCATAAACTTTATGCTTCGAATGTGCAAGCTTTATCCATTGCAATATACATTAAATTTTCTCTTTTGAATATGTGGTGTTAATTCTTCCAATGCAAAGGAGAATGGGCAGCATTTTGGTGAAAAAATAAGTCTTTAATTCTCTTTGATTTGATTTTGTATAAAATATTGTTAGCATAAGCCTGGATTCTAATTTCTTGATTGTGATTATGATGGATCCTTGAAAATGAATATTTGCAAGTTTATTTATAGATTTTTGGAGAAGGATCTAATGGTGGAGGATCATTTTTAATTATTTAATGATCAAAATAATCAACAATGGATAATGAGTCCTCACCCATGAGGATGAAGACCATTTCAAAAGTTTGAGAGAAGTATGGGGTTGGTTAGCTAAGTTCAAATCAATTTTCTTGAAAACTCAAGGGATCAGTCATAGGAGGTTGAGAAAGTTATGGATTTTGTTGGGACGAGGGAGAAAAATATGTAATATGTTTGGATGAGGTGTAAAATATATATTTTATATTTAAAATAAAGATTTAAGTGTGTATAATTAACCAATTTGACTTATTCAATTATTTAAATTTAGAAAGAGATGTGATGAGTTATTAAAATAATTATTAAATATATTTAGGTGCATTTAAACACTAAATTAAATTTAGGTATCTACATTTTCCCCTCTTTGAAGTAGTGTTGTGAATCAATACTATTTTTAAGAATAGTATAAGTAGAGTATTAATGATTAAAAAGGAGAAATTTACCCCAAATGAATGAAAATGAGTACACTGATGCCCCCTTGATGGTTTGTATGATAAAATAGATAAATGCTAAAAATTGATGAAAAGAAGAAATGAACAAAGAGATGTGGAGAAATGAGAAATCAACTTACTATAACATCGATGTCAAACTTGGAAGATGTTGGTTGTGTAAAAAGGTTTCCCCTAGTTAATGAAAACTAGAGTATTAATATGAAAAACAATATTTTAACTATTTAGAGATTGCATGCTTGATCTTTTGATAATGATGTAAGGGTAAATTAATTGGTTATGAGAACAATATATCTCAGTGATAATAAAATGCATATCTAAAAATAGAAAAAAATATATTCAATTGTAAATGATTATGTTTATTTTATGCAAATAGATTGTTGTAATATTTTGAAAATAAATTCATAGTTGATTGGTTTAATGTTTTTGTAAATTTGAAAAATAGATGATCAAATGAGTTGGATGAAGGGATGGAAATGAAAAAAATGTCATCAATAATAAAAATGCTTGTCTTAATACTAATGTTTTCAAAATCGTAGAGGGTATGTGTAAAACTATTTACCCTTAGTTGTTAAATGTTAGAGAAGATATTGGAAAAAGTACATTTCCCACTTTAAAAATACTTGTCTTAATACTAATGTTTTCAAAATTGTATAGGGTATGTGTAAAACTATTTACCCCTAGTCATTAAATGTTAGAGAAGATATTGGAAAAATTACATTTCCCACTTTATAGATTGCACGCTTAGATTGTGCTCAGACTCAGGGGTCTCATGATTGGATGGGTAAATGATATATCCCAATGATGGTAAGCCACATGCCAAAAAATTAAAAATATAGATTGTCTAATTTGTGATAAAGATTTACAAAATTGATATTTACAAGTATTGATAAGGAGATATAACACTTTGATTTAATGATAGTACAAATGTGGATGAAATGGCTTGGATGGATGATGGTGGCTGAAATGACCCTATAAACCTCATGTCTCTAATAATTACCTACATAATCCATCATGGATAAAGTTAGAGTGGGGATATCATGCCATATGTAGTTTTCCCAATGAAATAAGAGAAGTGATGATGTAATATAACATTGACCCATGGATGCTATTAACATACTTAAGTTAATGATTGCACATTGTGATTAGATGAAGGATTGATTTTCCCCCAAGTAATGATATATGTTAGGAATATATTGGGAATTGATATATCCAAAGAGAAGCTACACACTTTGAGGTGACCCATGAATTAGGGTTCATAGGAAAGGATGTGGGAATGATATATCACATTGTAAAGCTATGAGCTTAGATAGGTTGACTAATTGATTGATTGATTGACTACGAAAGTGATGGGTTGATGGAGAAAAGATGGATATTGTGATTTTTTCGATCCCAATCAATAATTTTAGGAGATTAAATGGAAAGATTAAAAAATGACTTTAGATGATTCATATGCAAGCATTAATAAGGAAATGAAGCAAATATATAGATTAATGATTATGGATAAAATGATTTGACAACATGGATGAGATAAGTATGGAAGGAAGAGAGAGATTATTATGGGAAAAAATTGGTTTTTGTATTTAAATTCTTATAAAAAGAGAATAAAATGATTTCACAATTATCAAAATGATAAAATTGGTATGAAAATGATGAATTCATTGAACAAAGTGGCAAATTCATTGAGAAATGATTTCACAACTATAACAACTTTGTCTAAGATGACACACAGGTGCTTCATTTGAGAACATGAGATGGTTTGATATGTACCTTGTGTTTATTTTATTATTGCATTAGATTTTCAACAATAATTCCAATCGAGTAAGAGTTGAGCAACCTGAGTTTTGATATTGCGAATGATAATATGCACCAATGGTATAGAAAAACCATGATGACTATCATGAAATAAACGTAAGGACTAATAGATTCACAAGGATAAAACTTAGTGAATCATGATATGAAAGATCATAATAATACCATTAGTAATGCACATAGTGATCTAGACACAATAAAAAATAATAAAGATGATAAAAATAGATGTTTACAATAATGAAAATGATGTAAGTAAAACAAACATAGAAGTAAAAAAATACTACAATAGCAAGTAAACACCCATGATGTAAAAGAAAGTAATGACTATACAAAAAGGTAAAAAAATGACTAAAACAAGTGAGCAAATGAATTTTTGGATGTCCTTGGCCAAAGTAGAACCCTTTAACATATGCAAATTTTGACAATGTTGAACTATCCGATGAGTAATCTATATAGGGGATGACTAGGGTACATAACTAAGGACAACAGAGTTTTTTATTATTTTTGGATTTTTTTCATATTTTACAATATTTTCTTATGTTTTTAATTTTTTTGGAGTTTATAATGTTTTTTTGTTTTTCTGGATTTATATGTGTATATACAAGGAATACCAACAAAGGGAAAACCATATTCTAGCATTGAAGAGTGAGTGGTAGGGGATGGAAGGAATAAATTATGTCTAGACTATGGATGAATATAAATGGATTGGAATTAAGATAATAATTCCATGGAACACGAGATGTAAGAACCAAGTGTCTAGTCATCAAAATAACATTACAAGGATACACAAAGATGTTTCTAAGAACATGTCTCAAGACGTTTCCAATTTATTATTAAGGTCAGAATGGGAAGAAGGATGGTTTTATGATGGTAAGAATTGGATGGCTTTCAATTTGTTTGGGATTAAATGGATAAGGATGGGTTTGGATAGATAAGGGTAGTCAAGGATGGTGTATGATGGTTGAGTATGAGTTTAAGATGGATTGGATAGGCATCTGATGGGTAAGTATGCTTTAAGATAACTTAGGATAAGTAAAGATGGTTTAGGGTAAGCGTATGATGGTAAAGGATGGGATTAAAAAATTTGTAAGATGGGTAAGGATGGAGGGATGATTTATAATTCATAGGATTGAAATGGAATGAGCTTTTCCCCAAGTGTAGGGTACTTGTAGACAACTGATTATTTTATGCATGCTGCTAAAAACCGGTTTTCATCATGGTACTTGCCCAAGTTGATATATAAATGGTTTTCACATATGGATGAATTTATTTCTCTTTCTCTTTTTGATTTTTTAATTTTTATTTGATTTTTTTATTTATTATTTTTAACAGCACAATTATAAAAGGGTTCAAGATGCATGATGTTTACTACTATTGATCTTTTAGGTATGCACTCTAGAGATATATTTGATAACTTCATTGATTTATAATTGGATTCTTCTAAATTTTATAGGATATAATCATAGCCCCTATAATAAAGGGTGTTGCCATATAGGGTGAAGTGGAAAGTATGATGGATGAAGGATGTGTGTTGAGTGCATGAAGGATTTGGAGGGATGGAATTATATTGGGGATAAGTATATGTGTCATAATGTAAATAGTGATTGGAACCAACAATCTCACATTTATAAAGATGGGGATTAACTACAAGTTGGATGATTTGAGAATTTAATGTTGCATTAATGATATATTCAATTTGTGATGGGGGACCATCTTGCAACTATGTTAGTGTAGAGGATATATTAATTTTCTCATCCATTGGTACCATAGAAAGGTTTTCACCAAAGGATTATTTTTTATTTTTTATTGGGATTTAAATTTGGATTGTCCAATAGTGCTTCAAAGAGGTTTTCACTAAGGGACTCATATTTTTGTTTTTCTATATTTTGATTTGTAGTTTAAATGCAATTTGTATTTTGATCATCTGATAGTGACTCAAAAATATTTTAACTATAAGATGTCAATTTTATATTTAGACTGTAGGATTCATTTTGATTTAGGTACACTTGTTATTCCTCAAAATATGTAGATGTTTCTTGATGCACTTTTTGAAGGAGACTAGATAGGAAGCCTCTAATTCTTATATTATCTTGGAAGGATGTTAATTATCACTAGTACCAAGCAAGAGGTGTAGGATATTGGCTTGCAAGATGGAAGGAAGGAGTGATGGCACACAATCATCATAGAGAATATGAATGTATCCCATTTTGATTATGGATGAAGTTCCCTTATAAATGATAAAAGTATCACTAACATCTTTACATTAACTTTCAAATGGTTTATAGTTGATGCTATGGTGTCTATCATTTACTTTGATATGGATGGGTTTGATAATTCCTTGCTCATGGATTATTTTGTCTATAAGTACCTCTATCAGTTAGGGTACATGTTATGGGATGATGGGAGATCCAATAGGTGATAAGGGTTTGGGTGTTTTGTTAATGGATGATAGGCTATGTTGGTTGAAGGAGGTTTTGTCCAAGATAATATATTTTTCAAAAATAGGATCTTTGTCAAAAATGAAATCTTGATAAAAATTGGATCTTGATCAGAGATAGGTTTTCTTCAAGGATAGGATATTCAATGAGGATGAGATCTTCAAAAATGGATTGTAAACCATTGTTGTCAAAATTAGGTTGATCAACTATGGATTGGTTAAAAATGGACGTGTCAAAAATGGGATCTTGAGAAATCGATTGAAGGTTATGACCTTTACTTGGAAGTGGTGTGGATTGATTAGGCTTAGGAAAGACATCTTGGCATATCCCCAAAATATGGGTTTTAGACGTGGATACACTTGGCTCTACCTTGATGTACACTTTGTTAATCAAATCTTAGATATGATACTTTAGTCTCATACACCAATTTATAGAATTACCTTTAATTTTATGATAATCACAATATCATTAGGTCTTTACAACTTAGGTTTTGGGACATTTGACTTAAAGTATTTGGTGTTTGGAAATATGACTATGTTTGAAGCAACCAATTTTTTAAAGAATACATCATAAGGTTCCCCTAAAGGAGTAATTTTTTTCTTAATAGGCATGGTAATGTTGTTGATAAGTTATCAGTTTTTTATTTTTTTTTAACTCTGGGGCTGGAATGATGCTAGATGGTAGGGTTTCTAGAATTGGAATCCCTTTGTTAGTGTGATAGGGGATGTTATAATCAAGGCTATAACTAGTGGAAGAGTGACTTGGTTGATTTTTTAAAATAAGTTTACTAGTTTTAGGGTGATGTTGATGTGGAATGTTTTGGGATTCCATAGTAATGAAGTGGCATAAAGAGGTAGTTTTATCTTGTAAGGATGGATTTGTTGGATTTGTGTTGAAGGTGAAAGTATTCAGATTTGGTGGATTTATGAAAGTTGATGGACTTGTGAAAAAGTTTGGATTTGTTATATTTTTGAAGGTTGATGGACTTGAATATGTTGGGTTTATAAACAAATGTGAATTTGATGTAGTTTGGTTCAAGTTTGGGAATGGGTTAAATTTAGAACCAAATGGTTGATTTTGATGAATGTGGAGAGGTTGGTTTTGAAGGGTGTAAGAGTTTAAAGGTTAATTTGGATGGAATATATTTGGATTTAATGAATTTGGGTTTGATTTATGAATGGATTTTGGTTCAAATATAGATTTAAAAATGGTGGTGAAGGTGAATCAAAAGTTTGATTTAGATTGACGTTAAGGTTAGAACTAGATGGATTGGTGAATGCATTTTGATTTATGATTGGTAAATTTTGATTTGTGGATGGGGTATAAATTTTAAAATAATTCAAAGAATTTTGACTACCAAAGCCTAAAAACTATTTGATATTATCTCTAAAGTAAAATTTGGAGGTTGGTTTACCATGAATAAGTATTCAAGTGTAGTCATATAAAATGTGAAAACGGGTAACTTGAGTGGGGGTTATGACACCCAACCCTTAGGTCCCTCTTGCTTATTCTCATGACCCTCATAGGCATATTTTCACTAATTCCCAATAATTTATAACCTTATAGATAGTGATTCCACCTCCTTTAGGTAGCATTTCTAGTGATGATTCCATCCCCCTAGGTCTCATTCCTTCAGGACTATAGTGCCCAACTTGGATTATAGCACTAGAACCTATGGTGTCCATTTTTGGTTCTCCTATCTAAGTGCATTTTTACCTCAAATGGTCAGTTTCTTCCAGTTCATATTCCTCTTCTTGTTGACATAACATGAATACATTCGAACCATGACCAACATATTCCTATAAAATCCCATTCAAAGTTCATTTAGAGGTGGGTTGGTAAATATCACAAAGTAAGTAAGAATACAAGTAAGACTACTTAGGTATATTTCTCTATTATCTACATACAACAATCCAATACAGCCATAAGCTTAGTCAAATCCTTACACCAGTCCCTATCCACCTCAAGCACATCCATTTTTAGCATTTTTCATCTTCATAAACATAATTTCATAAAGCACATCAAGTGGGAGAACTGCATATAGATTTACCCCTCTTTAGAGTATTGTTATGTAGGCAACATGCCCACATAAAGAGTGTGGATACACATTTAATGCATATTACACACACTAACCCCCCTCTTCCTCAAAGTTTGATAAAACACAATGGAGTCTAGGGTTTTAAGACTAAATTAGCTCTAAGAGGAGATACAAATACATCCAACATCCAAAATTTCATAGGTAGTCTCACATAGACATAGCAAACAAAACCTAAAAAGCTCAGGTCTCCTAGACAATAGTGCTAAAAGAGGACTATAACACCGGACCCTAGGGTGTCTTATTTTAGTGCTCCTATCTAATCATAAAATGAAGGTTGGATCCTGATTTGCATCACTATCCTAGTCCTTCATAGTGAATTTTAGACTCTATCTCAACCATCTTAGTCTGTTTCCAGTTAAGTCTTATTTTCTTCACATTTATTACTATTTATAGAAAGGTTAAAAATATAGTTAAATTATATAAATTAGTATCTTAATTATTTCATATTTATTTATTGATTTTATTACTCTAGACCCTTAAATAAATTAGTAATAAGACTCCAATATTCTCAAAATTATTAAATCATTTGGTGAACTTGACTTACCTCATTTACGCATAAAAACCCCAAAAACCCTAGGGTAAATTTCTTACTGATTTTTCCTATATTTTTTTTATTTTTTACTTGCATAATATAATAAAAAATTTGCATAAATTTTTTAAATTTCATAGTAATTTTAAAATAATTTTCTTTCAAACCCTAGTTGCCCATGCTAGGTCCCAAAATTTTCCCAATATTTTTCCAATATTTTTTTAAATTTTTACTTACATATTTAAACAAAAAATTTGCATCAAATTTTAAAATTCCTTAATAAATTTTAAAATAATTTCATTCAAAACCCTAGTTACATGTACTAAATCCTATATTCTTCTTGAGGTATCACCTTACATCTAAAATCAAATTTCAAAAATTGATCTCGCTTATTTTCACATATTTTTTGCATTTTTAGCAAATAATAAGGAGACCATACTCGATCCTATCATATACATGAATGATGAAGTTTACCATATGTTAATACAAATATTTATTCTTTACATTTCATGCTTAATTTTCATAATATGGGATGATATTAAGAGAGTTATTGTCAAACATGTTAAGATACCTCTTCCCTCACCTCCCTTGGAGCCTTTATCCCGTGTAGAGTTATGTTGCATGGTCCACTTTACTCTTCATCAATTCAATACCCATCACCAAAGATCCTATTTGACACCCTTTTTTCCTCTACCACCTCAACCTATCAATTATCTTCACTCTCTTCCCATAGCTACTACTAGTCTTATATGGATAGTAGATAATGTGGTTAGAGTTGTTACTTGGCATGCTATCATGCCTCTCCCACCTAGTTAATAACCTCACCATCCTCCTATTCCTTCCTATCCTAGGCCTAACCCAACCATGATGGTAGATCCACACAAGGCATATGATATTAGTGATCAATTTAAAAATGCACCAGCTAAGATTTCCATGTTAGAATTCCTTTAGAAAGCTAATGTGTTCAAGGACATTCTTTATCAGGTACTCACTTAGAATTTTATTCCCATCAACTCAAAGCCTTATTATTTTGCATCAGTGGTAAACATGATAAAAACTATAGAAAATTATGTTTATTTTAATCATGAGGACACACCATATTAGATAGTTATTGATCAAAATTTACCACTATTCATACAAGTTCAAGTCAAAACTAGTGTAATTAAGATAGTTCTAGTTGATAGTCGTTTTAGAATTAATATATGTAATATTACATTCTTACATACCATAGGCATAAATATAGCATCCATTCAAAAATAATATAAGAATATTAGAGGGTTTGATTATAGACCATAATAGACATTGGGCACCATTACCTTAGATATAATTTTAGGGCCAGAAACCCTCTCTACATAATTTTAGATCATGCCAGGTCCTCTTCATTATAATCATTTACTTGGACGACCTTGGATACATGCCATGGGGGTATTTCCTTATACTCTTCATTGATGTGTTAAGTTTCTCCATGAAGGATACCTATATACATACCCAAAAAATAACCAACCATTCAGATATTATCAAATTATAGATTCATCTTTGACTATTTTTCCAGATATGACACCTCATTGCATTTATCTTAATCAGATACATGCATATGAGGTAAGAGAGACTAGCACATCTCACACTCCACTTACATTTATGTCCTCAACTCTATATATTCAACTAGTCATAGCAGATTTAGCCATTCTAGTTACTCCATTAATCACAGTTCTTACACCTATTATAATTATACATTCATTGATAATAGTTCTGGTAGTACCAGTTGATTATACATATAAAGTTATTCCATCAGTTATAGATACTCTCACATCACTATTATTTTCTACTACTATAGTTGATGAGACTCACATATCACAACTACCCCTTATGGTAAATTCTAAGTTACCATATGTACATGATGTTGATATAGATTCCTAGGCTACTTCAGCTAATGATACGAAACCCACACTCATAGAAGATTATTTATGTGGATTAAGCTTTACACTAGTTTCCCCAAGAGAGTATCAAGATGACTTTAGAGCTCTCATTAAACATCCTACATCATTCTTAGCATCTTGCACTACACTTTAAGGATATACTCCACTTTCATAGTTGTAGACAAATCACTTGACACCTATATTTTCCCATGGTTACCTCTATATATATAGAGCTAGTCATTCAGATTCAGGTAGGTAGTACATAAAATCAACCCCAAATTATGCTTTATATAACTTTATAGTAAATATTGGATAAACTATAGGTTTAGGGTATTATTTAGATTACATCACCACCAATACCAATTAACCACTTCCACCAAAGCCATCTACTACCATAATTAAACATCCCAGAGGAGACTTAACATATTCACCACTAGAACAACCTTCAATTTACCATTGACAAGATGACACCATTACAAGTGACAGATCTTTGACTACACATAAAGCATAAATCTTACTAACACCTAAGGAGATAGCTAACATACATACATAATCTACAACATATGATGATACTTATGATGATGATATTGAGGCATTTGATGATGGTTGTGATCCCTTCCTCCATATCCATCCTCAATGGGCTTTATCCTTGAACCTTTTTCCCTTTCCAACCTAGTCTTTTATGTCATTATGTACATATTGATTTATTTATATGCTTGTATATAGCCTTGTTTTCAAATACTTGTACATATTTTATGATGCTTACTTTTACATAGTCTCCTTTATGATTGATTATACATATTTCATATCTTAAAATAATTAAACAATATAACATTTCAAAAATATCAAAAATATTCAAATATGTCAAAATACAAAAACATTCAAAAAATTCAAAAGCACAAAAACATTTCAATCATATGCATTATCCATGCTTTACATTTCTACTACTATGCTAGACTTACATCTATTGTTCTATGATATTGTTTCTTGATTTATCTACATTACCATGATTCACTTGATCTTATTTGAGTGTGTGCAGTGACATCTAGATCTTTGATTTCTTCACTCTACCCATGGAGGGGGCATCATACTTCTACATTCAAGACATACATCGATATGCACACCCACTGGGGGCATCTTCTACATGACTACACCATCCTAGTTATGCCATTCCTACACCACACATTAGTTATCATGTTGATGTACATTACTTAATAGATTACATATATTATTCTATCAACACTCTCTAGTATATAAAACTTGTGTATTTATTAACATATACCTAGCCTTCTTCTACATGTCTTGCAGACATTCAATTCTTTCTTTGATTAGTTAGATGTGATTGTATTCCCAGTATTTACATGTTTTCTTTTCTTTTTTTACATATCTATACATGATTACATTTATCAATTCTAGTTTTGTCTCCTATATGTCCCTTAAGACATTTTCCAATGTCATTTGTTTCTATTCTTGTGTGTGCCTTGGGACATTTACCAATGTCCTTTACTTGTACTCTTTTATGTGCTTGTGCCCCTTGTGCCAACCTTCCTTGTTTTGATTATATGTGTATGTGGAATTTGAACATGCCTTGTATGTCTAATTTCTAGTTTGAGTGACATCTGCCCATGTCCCTTATTTTCTTAGTCCCCTGGCCACTCTTGTATGCTTCTTACTTGATTAGTTTTTAATTATTTTCAATGCCATGATCCACATCATACATTATCTTGCTTTCTTAGATGCCATGATGGATATCATGCTCCATCCCTCTTTTCCAACTAAAAACTAACCAGACTTCCAATTCTAATTCATTATACTACACATGTTATTACATTGTTATATCTATCTAGGCATACTCTTGTTGATCTAACAATATCTCATTATAAACCATGATATATCTTGAGATATATTATCGATTATCATTGTTATATCATGTATAGTTGTAGTATAACACACTTGTATGGATATTTCTTTTGAGTGAATTCATTACAGTTTCTTCATTCTTACCCTCAAAAGAGGGGGTAACAAATAGGGGTTTTATCACAAAGATTAGAGCTCCTAATAGTCAAAAAAGCAATTTTTAGAACATCCAAAACAACAACCAAACTTTAAATCACATAGAATAGACCAAAAAAATAATGAAAATTATAGAACAATCATCATAATTAGCCTAGGATAATAACACCAAGATTGGACTACAATGCTAGACAATAGGGTGTTCATCTTTGGCACTCCTATCTAAATATCAAAAAAATCAAGTTTTTTAGAAATATGTAGAAAATTAGGTTCAACTACAATTTTGTATATTCAAACTAATTTAGATACAACAATTTTAGTATAATTTTTCTTAGAGAATCCAAATATAGAGGGCATCATGTATGGTATGATGGATTTAACTTCTAGTTTTAGATAGGGTAGTTGGTATAACCTCTAGATAAAAATCCATGTTATAGACACCAATGATTAGGGGCAATGTGCATGGGACATTTGTCTTCTTTTATTTTTGAGTTCAGTATATTATCTAGGCATTCTTAGTAGTTGTACGCCTTATTTCATCTAAAGGTGGTTGGCATCATTTTGGAGTGGCTTTCATATAAGGCTAACCTCCATATTTTAGAGTGGCTTTCATATAAACCTAGTTTCTATTTTCAAAGTGGCTTTCATACAAGCCTAATCTCTACCTTTTGGAGTGGCCAAGAGTGGCCTAGTTTCTATCATACATTCATATATCCATCTAATATTATCAGATTATAGATCATTCATGGGATTCAAGAGCCATCTCATATGATGCACATTTCATACTAATATCAATTCATAACTTGACTTCATAGGGCAATGATGGAGCTAAAGGACTAGTTAGCCTTTGTATTCTTGAGCCACCTACTCAGAGGGATTGGACACATAGTCCAAACATTGATTAGTGCATGCATGACCTCATAGCTTCACTCAGTGGATGATGTTAGAGCCAAATGGCTAACCTTTGCATTCTTGAGCCACTCTCAAGGAATTAAGCACTCAACTCCATTTGTGATATTACTCTTAGTACAACATCATCCAACATTACTTAGCATCACTCAGCATCATAATAGGTTTTGTATTGGTTCACATACTTGATGAGGTGTATTCATTCCTTTCTCTTCCTCTCTCTTACCTAAATTTGTACATTCTTATTTTAGATATAGCATATCTAGTAAAAACTTATCTACTATTTGTCTTCTCTTGCAGATTTACACTCATGACATGTTCTCTCTATGCACACCTAACATCACACAACTTCATGAGCTTTAACCTTGTAGGTAAGTTCAAGTACACTTTTTATTTTTCTTTTATCCTAGTATTTCATTTTTCTACATCACTAGAATAAAGGAGGGGCAAATGTATTCATATAAAATGTGAAAATTGGTAACTTGAATGTGGATTATGACACCCAACCCTTAAGTCCCTCTTTCTTACTCTCATGACCCTCATAGGCATCCTTTCACTAATTCTCAATCATTTGTAGCCTTTTAGATAGTGATTCCACCTCCTCCAAGCAACATTTCTAATGATGATTCAATCCCCTTAGGTCCCATTCCTTTAGAACTATAGTACCCAACTTGGACTATAATGCCACCCCCTAGGGTGTCCATTTATGGCACTCTTGTCCAAGTGCATTTTTACCTCTAATAATCAGTTTCTTCCATTTCTTATTCCTCTTCTTACAAGCCTAACATGAAAACATTTCACCCATGACCAATAGATCCCTATAAAATCCCATTCAAAGTTCATTTAGATGTGGGTTGGCAAATATCACAAAGTAAGCAAGAATAAAAGATAGTCTACTCAGGCATATTTCCCTATTCTCTACATATAGCCATCCCATACAATCCCAAGCTTAGTCAAATCCTTACACCAGTCCCTAGCCACCTCAAGCACATCCAATTATAGCATTTTACATCTTTATACACATAATTGCATAAAGCACATCAAGTGGGAGAACTGCATATGGATTGATCCCTCTTTGGAGTATTGGTATGTAGGTAGCACACCCACACAAAGGGTGTGGATACATGTTCAATGTATCTTACACACACTAACCCCCCCTCTTCCTCAAATTTTGTTAAATCATAATGGAGTCTAGGGATTGAAGACTAAATCAGCTCTACAAGGAGATCTAAAGACATCTAACATCTAAAATTTCATAGGTAGGCTCACAAAGACACATCAAACGAAACCCAAAAATCTTAAGTATCTTAGAAAATAGAGGTAGAAGAGGACTATAACACCAAACCCCAGGGTGTCTTATTTCAATGCTCCTATCCAATCATAAAATGAAGGTTAGATCTTGATTTATGATACTATCCCAGTCTTGCACAATGAATTCTAGACTCTGTCTCAGCCATCTCAATCTATTTCTAGCTAAGTCTTATTTTCTTCACATTTATTACTATTTATAGAAAGATTAAAAATATAGTTAAATTATACAAACTAGTAGCTTAATTATTTCGTATTTATTTACTAATTTCATTACTCTAGACCCTTAACTAGATTATGAATAATACACTAATATTTCTAAAATTGCTAGATCATCAAGTTTGAAATTGATTGATTGATGTTTGGGTTGAATTGGTGGACTGGTAAACTTGAATGACTATTCAATTTTGTATTTTATTGATTGATGGTTGAGGATTAATATATATTGAAACTCAGATTTGGATTTATTGTATGATTGATTGGTGAGTTTGTAATGACATTGAAAATTTGAGATAGATTTGTTATATGATTGATTTGATGTTAATTGAAATATGTGTTTGAATCAAAATTGGTTGGATGGAACCCTGGGTTATAACATGGATTATTTGGATTTGCATTTGTGACTAAATCGATCATGTTATTATTCCACATAGCCATGTGCCTTGTAAAGAGTGAAATTTACTAAGGAAAATACTTGACTCAATAGATGAAAAAGACTTGAAATTAAACTGTAGTAAAGTAAAATACCAAAGTGACTACAATTTTAATTGATAACTAAGTGATTTTATGATTTTAGAGAGAAGGTTGTGATTTTTAGGATAAAATTTAAACTCAAAATAATTTATTTGAAAATAAAGATTTTGTAGCACATGGTAAACATAATAAAAATAATAAACAAATTTATATTCTAAACAGTCAAGAAATTGCACACAAAAGGTGAAAAACTAGGATGAGGGTCATGACCAATTATTGGGCCTTTCAATGTCATTGACTCATCTATACTCTCAACTATGGCCTAATATTTTAAGGCACTAACCATGGAGAATCTTGCCATTCCCATGGTCAACTAAGTCCATTTTTGAGAGTATGTGAAAGGTAGCATCTTGGTTCTAATTGTTAATCGATGCACCAAAGTCAAATGGAAAAAGAGGTTATCTTAGACTTAAGGTTTAAACAAGATCAAATAGGGGAAAAACCATGGAAGAAATAGATAAAGTAGATGTATAAATGAAAAATGCTATCTAAATGTAGAAATGATGATCAAAAGATGAGGGAAGGTCCCATTGGGCATTCCAAAAATGTGTGAACTAAATTTAGATGTACTAAGAAAATAAACTAATCGAAATCTAAGATAAATTCAATCATATGATAGAACAATAAATAAATAAAATATAAATCACAAACTTTACACTTAGAATGTGCAATATTTTTCCATTCTGTTATACATTTGCTTTGTTCTTTTAAATATGTAGTGCTTACTCTTCCAATTCAAATGAGAATGGGAAAAATTTTGATGTAAAAATAAGTCTTTGATTAAATTTTATTCACTTGTGTATAAAACTCTATTAGCATAAGCCTAAATTCTGATTTCTTGATTGTGATTTTGATTGATCCTTGAAAATGAAGCTTTGTAAGTTTATTTATAGATTTTTGGAGAAGGATCCAAAAATGGAGGATAATTTGGACTTATTCAATGATAAAAATTATTAATTGTGGATAATGAGTCCTCACCCATGTGGACTAAGACCATTTAAAATGGTTGCGAGAAGTATGGGGTTGGTTAGATGAATCAACAGTACCAAGTCAATTTTCTTAACAACTTAAGGGATGAGTCATTAGAGTGTGAGAATGTTTTGGATTTGGTTAGGATTAGGGAAAAAAATATGTAAGATGTTTGTATTAGGTGTAAAATATATATATTTATATTTAAAATAAGGATTTAAGTGTGCATAATTAACTAATTTGACTTATTCAATTATTTAAACTTGGAGAGAGATATGATGAATTATTAAATATACTTAGGTTAATTTCAACACTAAATAAATAACCATCACTAATTTATATGATATCTAACAATTTGAAGATGAATCAATTACTAACTTTATTATCTGATGTCATAACATTGTCAATCAATTATTCTTTTCTCTTGCCCAATTGGATCTTATTAAATTATTTTCTAGGTCTTGCACTAGGCATATATCATCTACACTCCAAATCCAATCCTTTAAATTTTTTGATGAAGCCTTCATTATGGCTTAAAAACTATAAATTCAATGCCTTGAGTAAGGTAAAGTTATATTTTGAAACCAAAATTTCAAACTAGAACCCTTTATAGAATCCAACAACCCCAAGCCAAAGGGCACCACCAATGATGTAGTTCTAAATGTTTCCCCTCCATCGACACCCAACTAGTATAGTCTTTCCTCTTCCCAAACACAACATAAAATATCACCCACACAACTTCCCCCCATAAATTACATTCCTTTAGGGTAATCTTATGCTTCCATCCTTGATAAGATTTTGAAGGAATCTATCATTGACCTCCATCTGATTGGGCTTATTAATGATTATTGTCCAAAACCAAGTTGGTATAAGGAAAATGAATTTTATGGATATCATTATGTAATATGTTAGGACATTAATATATAAAAATTATTCAAAATTCTAGTCTAAAATCTTATTGATAGAGGGGGAATTCAATTGGACAACCCCAACACTCCCTCAAATCAATCTGTAGATATCCTTACACAACCATTTCCTAATCATCCTTCTTCATAAAAATACATATAAACACACATTTAATATACATAAAAACAAGGGACTCACATGATTAATATTATCCATGACCAAATTTTACCACAAAAAAAGTTAATGTGTCTCCAAACTTGCCCTTAGAAGTACTAAACCTCTTTACAAGAGATGCATTAGAGGCAAAATAGCCTGAGTCAATCAAAATTATCCCCATCACCCATTCCAACCCCCCTGATCTCATTATATGGGATCTCCCAAAAGAGGAATCTCTTAAAGATATTCACAACTCCAATATAAAAATAGAATATAAAAGGGTAAATTTAAATAAATGCCTTTGTATCTCAAATGAAAAATCTCTCCAACAACCACAAAAAATATTAGAGCTCCCCTCGCCATCCAAAAGAAAAAACATTAAATCAAGTTAAAACAATATCACTAGCACTTATAATAGCATTAAAAATGGAAAATAAATAACACCCCTAATACCAAACAATCCATCCATATTAGGACCTTAGCCTTCATCCAAATTGTATGTCACAATCATCTACTCATCCTATAGAAAGCCTATCCAAAAGTCTTATACTCTTCTTTCAACCTTTTTCCAAACCTTCCACCTATAAACACCAAAATACTCCATGTAAAGACATAGGAAACACCTCATAATAATCCTATCCATATGATTAATGCCAAATCCTTAACAACTCAAAAGTTTGAGAAGTGGTAATAAGACCCATTAAGAGGATGTACACTACCATTCTCAACCAAATTTTATAATCATCCCTCATTTATTTAATACCCCTCAAAAAAAAAATTCCCCAAACCAAAAAACATCCTTGGCATGGAGAAGATAAGGTGTGTGCCTATGATAGGACTCCTGGACATGATATTGAAAATTGTAATGTAATTAAAAACCATAGTTCGGGATATTTTTAAGGATGACAACATTTTTAATGAGGAATTTGACCTTGATCCCATATTTGACTAGGAAACATAGCTTACTCATTTTATCTATTCATAAGAGTCACTGATGCAAACCCTAAATCACTCTCTAACCTTGATAGGTAAACCATTCTTATATATCAACACCATCAATATATCCACACTATCATGGGCACAAGCTCCTAAACCTTAAAATCTAACCAAGGATAAAATTCCTATCATGGTGGATCATGCCTATACATTACAACGATGCCTTAAATATGTATATGAAGGCCACATCCACACTATCCTAACATACCCACATTGATTTAAACAACTCTCATTAGGGGAGTTTTTCTTATAAACACTTTATACCCCTCTAACTCCTTGATTATATGGTCATCTTACTTGACAAACCATTTATCACCCCATCCTCATAGATTTTACCTCCCTTCAGTTATTTTTGTCTCTGTACCCATCTTAGATAAATCCTCATAAATTAGTGTGTCATAAGTATGATAAAAGAGTAATCGAGGAAAGTTTGATCTTTATTGAATTGGATTGTATGGATTTGGGGCATACCATTTGGCATCCCTTAAAGGTAAACCATTCAAGATTATCTCATACTTTGCATCTAAAATATAATTATTGCTAATAATTTTGGTTATTTTCAAATTAACATAGGCTTCCCATTGCTTATATTTGTAAATCTCCCCACATATAGCCTATAATGATATAGAATCATGTGGTCATATGATAACACTTTATTCATGAATTAAATGTGAGCACCTTGGCTCTACTCATAGCATTTTTCTACTAGATACACTCCACCTATATGTAGGATGGATTCCCAAATCATTACTACCCATAACAAGGATCATAGTATCACCTTATGTCATAGCTTTGTATTTGAGAATGTGACTTAGGCCAACTCCACTCAACCCATGGTTTCCTTAATCCAAATCAATAATCTTGGATAAAAAATAAAAAATATATCAAATAAATGGGAAAAATTATAGATTTTTCCCTTAAATTACATCTATTCATAAAAATTACAAAGAATAGACTACTCCCTTGAAAGAAAACTATTCATAAATTATCTATAGACCACTCCCTTGAAGGATGGTTATTCAAAATTTTAAATCAAGAAATCTTTCCACATTGATCAACTTTCTTATCTTATCCAAAATTTATCAATAATTCCCATCAAAATATAAAATAAAAAGTCAAATAATACCCCAATAAAGCTTCTCACATCGATCAAATTTCTAAAATCTAGCAGACTTCCCATGTTGATTAGTCTGTGTAACAACTAAACATGGGGTTGCCCTAGATGGTCTTATCATCCCAAGTACACCAAGGCTTAGCCTCTACAGAACCTAAGGAGATAACACAATCCTAATTCCATGTCCACATCTATCCAAATTGTTATCATTTCCCATTTTTAGGAAGCCTAGGCTTGGTCAATTGATGATCACCAAAGTGTTCATTAGCATTAAATAGGGATTACAGAGTACATAAATCATGAAGAATCTCATGCCTAAACATGATCCCAACAAAATAAGGAGTTAATTCTAGCTTAGTTACTCTTTTCTCTTATGTCATTAAATAAATCCATAAGCACCATCCATCCATCTAGTGCAAACCATCTAAATTTAAAATATTTGATTGATATTTAGATAATAAGCAAACAACATTTGGACTGTACTATTTAAATCCACAACAAAAATTTATGTTGATCCCCTATGATTGAACTCAATACCTTGTTTTACATTACTTGTGTGCTTCACATCAGATAGTCTTGCACTCAAGCCAAGCAAATTACAACCATTAAAGTTACAAAACTTTACACATGACACCTTAGGTTAGTGGAGGTTGATCCCCTACTAGTCCAACAACCTATCATGGATCACCCTATATTAGGAGAAAATCCCTAATGGATGCTAACAAATCTTTTTTTAACTTGAGATAATAGTCTATAAGTAGTCCCTTTCCTCTTATCATAATGGATGCTCTAGTTATACCTCCCTATTATTTATTTTTTGGTAACCCAATTAGTTTTCTACATGTTCACAATGGTGTTAATCTAGTAATGGCCTTAGGGAATTTATTTATGTATTATCCATATCTTTATAAGTGAAAACCAATTGTTTAATTGAAAACATTCATCTCTTACGTTCACTTTTATCCCTCAAATACTCATCCTATCCTTCTATCCACATCATTTCAAACCCATCACCACCTTGTCATCCCTTTTTAGCTCCTAGTTTGAGGGGGAATACCTCCTCATGTACACTTGGGGCATCATAACCCTCATGGTTTTTATCTCATGGCTCATTTCTAGACACTACTCAACAAAAAGAGGAAAATGTAGATACTAGAATTTTGCACCATCAATCTTTTATGACATGTGCATTATGGCTAAGTCTGATATCTTAAAAACCTAAAATAGGTTAAGTCTAAAATATGGTATATCCTCCAAAATATAATTTGAATTTTAAATCCTAGAGGTCTAAAACCACTTTCAAACATCTTAAAAGTATATACATAAAATATAACTTAAATTATAAGGAATTAAATATCTATATGTAAATTTCAACTTATACTTAAATGTTTATTTTATGTATATACTACCTAATTCACCCATGGTAATTACTTTTACTAATTACCATCATAATTATATTAACTACCTATAACAATAAAATATCCAAGTAAAATATATTATAACTAAGTAAATAAATATCCTTAATAGTTTTCTTGTAAGCGAAACCTATGTAAATAACATAGCTTTCTATTTAGCTAGTTTTTTCACGATTAAAACTAACTTAGAGTGGACTTTGGCAAAAATTAGTATAATAAAAAATGTTTCCCAAAATGAGCATCAATCCAGTATGATCGACACCAGTTATATATATCACCATTTTAATTATTATAGGGGATGTGATTTTGACTCCAAAAATGCTAATGAAATTTCCATAGAGTTTGTTTGCATTATTTGGTACTGTGTGGAAGCCCAATGTTGTAATCAAAGATCTTATTTATCCCTCAAGAAGTTGGGAATTCAAAATATCTGTCTTATCCCATTAAAATATGGTAGCAAAATATAGGTGAGTTTATTCTATCAATTATCTTAATTTAAGTTCATCTTATATCTGTTATTTATATCTATCTACTCTTAGATAGTTTTAGGCCATCCTACATCTACCCAAAAGCATCCTTTAAGATTTCATCCTCATATCCTAACAGAATTGATATCAAATCCCAAGTTGGTTTTATAATGCCATCTTCAAGATCTCAAAATTAACTAAGATAATTTTTATCTATGTTTTAGCATCATAGGGTCTACTTACTTCATTTAAACAGTATCAATATATGGTCATTTGTATTATCTCCCTTTGTAGAATTGGCCTGGCCTCTGTGCATCATTTCCATAGTCTTTAGACTTGGTTTCTTTATAATTATATAGGATCAATCATGATCCTACATAATCAATCATAATTTTACATAACCAAACATGATACTTGTTAAAACCTATCTCTCAAAATTTGAATCAATTCTAGTACCATATTAAATAGGCAAATCAAGCATCTAATATGGTCTTATTATTTATTTTTTAAATAATGATATCCTATCTTTGAATAGGCATATTATATATTTTAAATCCATATATTTTAAATAACATTTTATAAATTGCTTTTATCATTATTATCTTTATCTATTTAATTCTTAATAAAGTGGACTGACATCCTTACAAGGAAGTGTACCAATTCTTGAGACTAGCCTCGTACCAAAGCCCACTCATTTATCATATTAATATATCTTTTGTTTGAGTTTTTTTAGGTAATCCTTCCAAGATAAAAAGGAGTACTCATATCCCTGAATATGGTGCACAATACATTTCAATCATAGGCTATCTTGTAATACCATGTATCTTATTTCAAGTTTTTGAGTAGTTTAATTTATATATAAAATGAACAAAATACCTAAATAGGATGTTGGGATTTAAATCTACTAATGTCACCAAGACATTGGAGAAATCCACCTCTATGATTATGATAAATATAAGTTATATCATTCTATGGTCATTTTATATTATCATGTTTAAATTAATATGTACTTACACATGCCTTTATCAATGCTTATATATTCTACAGTGTACTTGATATGATATGTACTTGACATTTTTTGATAACACATTTGATCCATATGATACTATGATATGTTTATGTTGGTTTCTTATGTTTTCATTTATGCACTTCTTTGAGTGACTTGCCTTACTATTATCTTTTTTCTTGAGCATTTGCACATGCTCCATTGTTTGTAGACCTCATGCCTTTATTTTATTTTTTAACATTTTTTATGTCATTAATTATTTTATAGACATTTGAATATGTCATTATTTATTTGTGTACATTCGACTAAGTCTTAACCATTTAATTGTGTGGCATTTGAACATGCCCCTTATTTATGATCTCCTTGGACCATTATCTTTTGATTTAATTTTGAGTGCCCTTATGTGTTTTTTTGGTTACTCGTTGAGATTACAATATTAATATCTAGATATTTCCATGATATTTATCATGCATCTTAGGCCTTGATGTGATCACATTCTATGCACTTTAATGATACATTTACCAAGACATGTTTTCCTATATGCTACATGGTTCATTCATAGTTATATGGTTATCTTAACCTTTAGAGGTGAGGTCACTACCAATTTATATCTTACCTCACCTAAAAGGAGGGAATTTCATGGGGAAATGTTATAGAGGCATGGATTTCACACACTCATAGTCTCAGATTCAATGTGGCATGTTTTTAAAACATGTTCTCCACACTCACTCAGTATTTAACATCCCCATATTATAGTGGGGGCATGTTTTGGAAACATGTCCTCCACATTGACACTCATATGAGTTTTCAGTTTGAGATTATTATAGGGGATTGATTTTGATGCATGTTCTTCACACTTACATAGTTTTAAATTGGTGAAATTATATAGTTATATGATTCAAATACACATTTTGTTAGCGTATTGTTGTATTTACCTTAGGTTATTTACTAAGGTAATTTATGTTGGTTAGTTGCCTTAACCACTTTGGTTAAGAGGTTAGTTGTTTGTTTGGTCTTTGCTATTTCATGAAAGCTGACATAGGTTAGTTTTATTATACCTGTCTCATGCTTCACGGGTATTTCATTTGTTTGCCTATTTAATAGGCCTTCATGCTTGGTTGAACATGTTGATTAAGTGCTCTGCTATTCTCAATCTCATTTTCTCTCTATGTTTTGTTTAATCTAATATGGTATCAGAGCCCATGGTTTGTAGAACTTGAGTGGAGGTCTGTGGAAGCCAGAGAGAGGTCAGTGTCTTGCCAAGGAGGAGCTTCAGGCACCCAGTGGAGAGCTAAGGAGAGAGAAAGCATCACAGGATTCAAAAAACTCAACCAAAAGGTCTAAAAATTGCCAGGAAGCATTATAAGGCTAAATAAGACCAAAAGGAAGTGAACACATGCTATTTTAGAGGCTCAAAAGCCTCTATTAAATTTATTTGTGCAAGGGTGCTGTACAGATTTGACAAAACTAGAAAAATTCATTTCTTCATCTTTTTCAGTGACAAAAGCCTAAATCATGAGTTAAATCAAAACTAAGACACTGGTGAAAATGGTTTGCAATTTGGTTGAGAAACGGGCTCAGAATCTTCACCTAAAATTTCAGAGGTAGGCCAATTTTCTGATTGGCTGAATTTTTTATAAAACTTTTAGCCTAAAGTTTTAATATTTCAATTATTTTTTATTTTTTTAATTGAAATAAATCAAAACTTTAGCCAATAAGGGTTATTGGGGACCTACCACTGACTAATAATCACGAAAGCGTTTGGGAAGCTAAAAATTTCACCATTTTCTAGGTTTTTTATCTGGATGTCAATGGAGAAAGAATTTTTTAAATTGAAATTGTAGTTTTCCCTATTTAATTATTTTAGTGGTAGAATTTTTGTGATCTTGAAAATGATATTGAGTTTGTTGTTGAAAATGGATAGGGTTGTTCAGTGTCAATATAAAATCAGTGTGTAGAAGGATTTTTTTTTTAAAAGTCATTATAGTTTTTCTGATTTTATCATTTTCATGAAAAACTAGGTAAAATGGCTAGTATTCAACACCTATTACTACCAGATTCTTAGAAATTGACTGGAAAGAAATTTAGTTTGTGGAGTCACAAGGTTTTGACAATATGTGAATATCTGAATATTGATCAAATAGTGCTCGATAAAGAGCAAAGGCCTACCACTACTACCAATGACTATGATAAACCTCATCATGAGGCTCTCATGTTATTAAAATTGTCAGTAGTAGATAATCTAATCTCAGAGTTTAGAAATGCGACTATAGCATCAGATTTATGAAAAACTTTATCTTCAAAATATCAAGCTTCTGAAGCTGGTAGAGTGTTGTATTTGAAGAATTTGTTGTTTTCCACTAAGATGCAGGAAGGTGGCTCCATTTTTGAGTTTTTATTGTAGATCAAGGACATCAGTGACTAGTTGAAAGCAGTGCAAAAACCTGTTAATGATCAAGATTTGATTGCTCTTATTATGTAAAATCTTCCACCATCATTTGAGTCATTTGTGGAGTCCTTGCACATGATTGCTGAGATGTAGACTTTGGATTTTGAAACATTATCTACATTGCTATTGAAAAAGGAGAGACGATAGGAGTAGGCAGTGTTGTCTACATCCACTTCCATAAAGAGTGCATTCTTTATCAAGGAAAAGGGTAACCAATCTGGTAAAAATAGCTATCCATCAGAATCTTCACAAGTAAGTGGTAATAAGAGATCTAAATGGAAATGTTTTTATTGTAAGAAACCTGGTCACCTTAAGAAAGATTGAAGGAAAAGACAACAGGATATGGCTAACCCTAGAAAGAAAGCTCATCATGTGAATGTAGCTGAAGGTGAAGGTGAGGAATCACTAGATTTTGCTTTCATGGCTTTCAGTGGTAATTGTGTAGTGGATCGAGCTTGGTACTTTGATTCAGGGGCATCTCACCATTATACATGCCATAAGGATTGGTATGTGGATTTTGTTGAAGATAATATTAGTAATGAATCTGTATCTTTGGGAGATGGTACAACATATTTTATAAAAGGATTTGGTAATGTTCATATAAGTTTTGATGGTACAGTAAATTATACATTCAAGAATGTTAGGTATGTACTAGATATGAACAAAAATCTTCTTTCAATCAGTAAGATCACCTCAAAATCTAATTTTGTTGTAAAATTTCAAGAACAACAATGTTTAGTCACCACTAAAGATAACAAGATTATTGCTATTGGGATTGGTGAGAAAGGCTTGTATAAGCTTGCAGATCCAATCAAAGCAAAGGAAAGTGCACTTGCATCGGTTGATAACACAAGTTCACTATGGCATGAAAGGTATGGGCATTTGAATTTTCAGTATTTGACTACATTGAGTAAGACTAAGATGGTTAAGGGGATTCCTTCTATTCGACATAGTCATCATGTATGTACTAGATGTCAGTTGGGGAAGCAAGTTAGACATTCATTTAATGTTGGTAAATCTGAGAGTAAAGGGAGTATTAGATCTGGTACATGTAGATTTGCATGGTCTAATGCAAACACCTACCCCTTTTGGTGCCCATTATTTCCTGTTACTAGTTGATGATTTCTCTAGGAAAAAGTGGGTATACTTTCTAGTGAAGAAATCTGATTGTTTTTCTAACTTTGTTACTTAGAAAGCTATGGTTGAAAAATAGGCAGGACGGCTAGTGAAATCTCTTAGAATGGATAATGGGGGTGAGTTCATCTCAAAATAGTTCAAGGAGTTTTGTGCCACTGAAGGCATATATAGACAATACACTACACCTTACACTCCACAGCAAAATGGAGTTGTGGAAAGGTGTAATAGGACGGTGATGGACATGGCTCACTATATGGTCCAAAGCAGAAATGTCCCATACAAGTATTGGGTAGAAGCAGTGAATACAGTAGTATACATCCTCAACAAAAGTCCTACAAAAGCTTTAGAGAATATGACTCCAGAGGAGGCTTGTCAAGTCAAACTCCAGATGTAAGTGATTTTAGAATTTTTGGTTGTGTAGCTTTTGCAGTTATTCCTAATCAAAAGAGAAAAAATTTGGATGCAAAAAGAAAAACATACATATTTGTTGGATACAGTGATCAATCAAAGGCCTACAGATTACTTGATGTTTCTACTAACAAAGTTGTGGTAAATAGAGATGTCATAGTAAATGAACAAATGCCATACTTCATAGCAACTGGTCAAGTTTCAGATATTGAGTCATTGTTATCTAATGATTCAATTATTAGTTATAATGTGAAAAGTGAGCAGGATTCTTATTCAACAATGGAATCACATTCCAGGGAGGGAATTGATACAGGTCATTGTGAGGTTCCAGTAAAACAACCAAAGATGCCAAAGTGGTATACTACCACAATTGAAGCACTAAAAGGAGACTTGCCACAAGGTGTGGAAGGTATAAGACTGAGATCGGGAAAGAAGTTTGGTAATAGAGGTGAGCATGTCAATCTTGCTCTAACAATTGATATTTCACAAGTATTTGAACCTAATTCTTTTTTAGAGGCCAAAGGGAAGTCTGAGTGGGAATAAACTATGCAATTGGAATATGATTCCTTGATGAAAAATAAGACTTGGAAGTTGATGGAACTACCACCAGGAAATAAATCCATTGGTTGTAAGTGGATTTATAAGGTAAAATACAAAGCAGATGGTTCTTTGGACAAACACAAAGCCAGACTTGTTGTAAAAGGTTATGCACAAGAGGAAGGGGTTGATTATGAGGAGACTTTTGCTCCAACCACCAAGATGGTAACTTTTCATTTGATTATTGCTATTTCTACTTAGTTTGGATGGCTAGTGCACCAAATGGATGTAAAGAGTGCTTTCTTGAATGGAAATCTAGTAGAGGAAGTCTACATGGTTCATCCATAGGTTTTTCAAGTTCCTAGTAAAAAAACTCTTATTTTTAGGTTGATCAAGTCTTTGTATGGACTTAAGTAGGCTCCTCAAGCCTGGTATACAAAAATAGACTCATATCTTAGGGAGTCAGGTTTCAAAAGGTGTAACTTGGAACCAACTCTCTATGTTAAGGTGTCTGGTGATGATATCTTGATTCTCATTATATATGTTGATGATATAGCCATCACTGGGAGTATTACTAGTCTCATTCAGTAAATGAAAGCTGTTGTTTGTTGTACTTTTGACATGACAGACTTAGGACTACTGAAATACTATTTAGGTGTTGAGTTTTGGCAAAGTGGTAATACTATATTTGTGTTATAGAATAAGTATGCCAATTCATTGCTAGAAAGGTTCATAATTATGGATTGTAATCCAACTCACACACCTATGGAAGCAGGAGCTAAAATTTCAACAGACACTGATTCACCTCTGGTCAATGAAATAGTGTATCGAAAGCTAGTGGGTAGTCTCATTTACCTCACTACCACCAGACCGGATATTTGTTTTGCAGTGACTTTTCTATCTCACTTCATGTCTAAACCATAGGAATTCCATTGGTTAGCTACAAAATTAGTATTAATATATGTCAAAGGTACTCTTGAATTTGACATACTATATAAGAAGTCTGTAGATTTTGAACTTTTAGGATATTTTGATTCTGATTGGGCAGGTTCAGTTGATTCAAGAAAATCTACAATAGGGTATGTTTTCACTTTTGGTTCAGGATTTTTCTCATGGTAGAGCAAACTACAAACTACAATAGCATTATTTTCAACAGAAGTAGAGTATAAAGCTATGGTCAGTGCAGGTTGTGAAACCATGTGGATAAAGAAAATTTTGGAGGATCTTCAGTTTGAGTCATCAAAGCCTACTCCATTTTTTGTGACAACCAAAGTGTTTTGAAGATGGTGAAGAATCTATTATTTCATGCCAAGACCAAACACATTGAGGTTCACCATCATTACATCTAATAGTTGGTTACAAATGAAGACATCAGTCTCTTTTACTACCCCACTACAGAGTAGCTAGTTGATATAATGACCAAACCACTTGGTACAGACAAGTTCATAAAATTCAGAGATAAACTTGGTCTTGTTTCTAGTTTAGTCTTTAAGGGAGGGTGTTAGCATATTATTTTATTTACCTTAGGTTATATACTAAGGTAATTTATGTTGGTTAGTTACCTTAACCACTTTGGTTAAGAGGTTAGTTGTTTGTTCGGTCTTTGTTATTTCATGCAAGCCGACGTAGGTTAGTTTTCTTATACCCGTCTCATGCTTCATGGGTATTTCATTTGTTTGCCTATTTAATAGGCCTTCATGCTTGGTTGAACATGTTGATTAAGTGCTCTGCTATTCTCAATCTCATTTTCTCTCTGTGTTTTGTTTAATTTAATACATTTGTGGAAGAATTCTATACATTGGTACTATTATTATACATAATTTTATTATAAGACATTTCTAAGGTGTATTTGATATATAATGTATGCCTAATATTATAAAATCAAATCAATTTTAGATTTAGAACAATTTTAGGTACTATCACCACCCATCGGGTTTGACTATTACAAATTATATTGAACCAAATACTGCAATGATTGGTTCACTTTTTGGTATGATTGATGTGATTAATCTTGCCAATTTTGTTGGTTAGACTTGATTGTATCATCTAGCCTCACCTATTTGATAGTGTTAGTTAAATTGGTTTGCTCACACTCACCAGGTTACAGGTATGATTGGGTTTCATGGTTGAGCTACTATCAATTTCTAGGTAAAATGCATATTCATCCAATGTTGGGGGCAAGGACCCTCTCTCTCTCTTTCTAGGTAAAAATGCATATTCATCCAATGTTGGGGGAAAGGACCCTCTCTCTCCTCTCTCCTCTCTCTCTCTCTCTCTCTCTCTCTCTCTCTCTCTCTCCTCTCTCTCTCTCTCTCTCTCTCTCTCTCTCTCTCTCTCTCTCTCTCTCTCTCTCTCTCTCTCTCTCTCTCTCTCTCTCTCTCTCTCTCTCTCTCAAAATTTTATTTAGATAAGAGTATTTCCTATATTAAACTTATAGTACCAAATTATATAGAAAGATTTAGTGTTGTATATACAATGCCAACATATTTCAAAGCTTACAGACCCCATATTGATAACTATAGGTATGATTGGGTTTCATGGTTGAGCTAATATCAATTTCTAGGTAAAAATGCATATTCATCCAATGTTGGGGGCAAGGACCCTCTCTCTCTCTCTCTCTCTCGAAATTTTATTTAGATAAGAGTATTTCCTATATTAAACGTATAGTACCAAATTATATAGAAAGATTTAGTGTTGCATATACAATGCCAACATATTTCAAAGCTTACAGACCCCATATTGATAACTAATGAAGTAACATAGTCAATAAGATAGGAAGATGCCCCTCATAAGAGGTATGTTGGGTTGTTTGTGAGAGATTAATCTTGAATTAGTTTTAATGGTAGTTTTATTATTATGTACAAGTATCATATTCATGCAAAGTAAATATTGTTCAATATAACCTTGAATAGATAAAAATGACATTTTAATTAGATATTTCACTAAAACCATTTTCAATCATAGTGTCATGTGTGATCAAAGGATGGTTTTAAATAAAACCATGAATGTAAAAATGAAAAATATTTGAATCATCTTTTGGTATCTCATGGTCATAAAATGTAATGAAAGGGACTTTGATTGAAACCATGCCAATCATGTCATCAATCTCATGCTCTTGTGAAATGGTTGAATGATGTGTGTGTATATATATATATATATCATCACATATACATTGTTTTAATTTATATATTATAATTATTTGTCAATGGATTATTAAATTTTTACAAGCATTTATTAAGCACTGTGATATTTTTTTTCAATGTAGAATTATGTCCTTCAATTTAAATGGTGTTATTCTTGATGAGATATTGAATCTTACGTTGCAATTTGAAGCATCAATTAGTTGAATGTTTTGTTTCTCTATGGTAATCAAAATATTTGTTTTCATAATACCATTTATGAAATTATTTAGTAGTATACCCATTGATATAACTCAATTAAAGTTATCATTTAACATTTGAGCAAGCATTTAAGCACTTATTTAAATTTGGTATGAGATATAAACACATATAAAACTATTTCAACACAACCGATCTCTATATCAAATTAAAAAGGTATTTAAATATATAATATATATTCTATCATTTATTATATTATTATCATCATGTCTAGTTATCACTCCACCTATTTTAATCTATAGTTGAGTTTTCATAACAACTCAATGTGCACACACAATAATAGGCTTATAAATAAACCTATATACTATAAATAATATAAGTTTAATACATCATTTTAATTTGATGTAATAACATAGGATATTTACAACACCCCCCTTAGTACAAACATAATTGAAAAATAAAGGAATTACACTTGACAAAAACTAGGATACATAATAGTTTAAAAAAACATCAATGGATTGGAAAACATTTCCAATATAATAAGGGTAGCATTAACTAGGAGTCTAAGTTCATACATTACATCAATGTGAAAAAGGACACCATATGAATTTATAAAAACCCAACTATTTACCATAGATCAAAACATGTAGACATTGAAATACAATGTTGTCTACAATAGATAAATTGGACTCAAAATTTTGACCTTTAAAACACATGAATATAGAAAAATAATATTCACTATGAGTATGACATGGGCCTCCAATTTCAATTCATTTCTTCTCCTTTGGTTTCTCAGGCCTTAGTAAGAAGTTAAAAATATAAAATGGTGGGTTTGGGTGCTTACTATGCCTTCAGTTGGTGCTCTAACATCATAAAACTAAAATTAATACCAGTTAGTATAAATTAGAATAAAATTGAAATATATAACAAATCTAAGCATGTGTCTTTATATTGAGAAATAAAAAAGGAATGCGATTATAGTTTATGAAATAATACTATATATACCTGTATTATCATCCTCTTCTCATCGATCGGATGTGCTTGGAAGTGATGGTTGTAGTTTTAATTATTGGTGGATGCACATGATAGAATGGAAAGTATAACCCTATTTCAAATGGATGTGATGAAAAAGTACGTAGGTTGAAAATTTGTTGGATAATTAGGCAACACTTTATTTCATGAATAAGCTTATTGAGAGTGGAGGTTGGCCCCTAAATTTATAGAGTTTATGAATAACTATGTATTGTTGGATGAATATCCAAATCAATTAAAGATAATAGGTAATACATCTCATTTAATTACATGATATGTAACATAATGAAACCAAGATTAGTATTTCGTTATTATAAATCAAAATGGAATTGAAATATTTAACTAATCTAAGCATGTGTCCTTAGATTGAGAAAGATAAAAGGAATATAATTACAATTGTAAAACAAGACTAGTTATACATTTACTTTCCTCTTGATGAATTTGGATGTGATTTAAAGTTATGTAGTTTTAACTCTTGGTAGATGCACGTTATCAAAAATACAACATAACCCCATTTGAAAATGGATGATTTGGATTGATAGTGTATGGTTTGATGTAATATTGCCTCTCCAAAATGGTAGATATTTGTTTTGCTATCAAGACATGATAACAATGGATTATGATCCTTATATTTATAGCTTTGGTTTATTGATGAGAACCATTGATCTTGGTTGGAGGTCAAGGTGGAGGATTCATCTACCTCTTCATAAATGAGGAGGATTGGTCCTTCTCCTCATAAATAAGGAAGATTGAGTGTGTAAGAAGAAGGTTAGAGTGTGTAAAAGGATGCAATAATGAAGGTTTGGAGTGTGTAAGAGCATGTCATATCTCTTTCTTGCACACTTGCCTATTTTAATTGAATTAGCCTTATAAAATAGGAATGATGTCGTGATGTAAGGGTTTATTGGATTTATGAATTTTGATAAATATGAATTTCAAAAGATATGGAATTTGTCATTATGAAAAGAATATTTAATTAATTTAGATTAATTAGATAATGGAATAGGATGTGATTCATCTTGGATTGAAGATGTTTGAGAAAGAAATGATTAATTTATTAAGGGGGATGAATAGTGGTTAGATTAGGATGTTAGTGAAGATATAAGATCAAATTAGATGATTGAAGGGTAATTTTAGTGTGGAATGAATGGATAGTTAAAATAGACACAAAATTTCCAATTTTAGGTATTTACAGGTTCTATCCATCTTATTGATCAACACCTAAATATATTATTCAACTAATTAATGCCACTTGATCATGGAAAAAAATGGTAATCATTTCACTAATCACTATCCTTCAATTTAGCTGATTTGGAATTGGAATTTATAACTACAAAAATTATCAAGTCTATGAGTTAATGATGAACTCAAGATCATGATTGAATTCATTCCTCCTTTTTCCTCTAGCCTCCTTTGACCTTGGCTCACTTAGCCAAACTGAACCCAATGGTCATATGGACCATTTATTTATTCATGATATGCACAATGATTTTTGGGTTAATATTTTTTCTTCCATAAATTTCCACCTCACAAGAAAAAAATACTTAAATGGGTGTTGAGTACAATCAATAATGCACTCATGTAAAAATAATTATATTCACTTCAATTTTTATGAAAAAAGAATTGTTTCTATTAAACCATAAGGAATTAAAATAAATCCCTTTATTAAATAATTTAAATTATATTTTACAATATTTTCTAAATTTATTCTTGAAACAAATGAATGGTTTAGAAGATATGATATTAATTCACATTCTAAAAAAAATTTAGGAATTATTTTATTTTTTCATACAACTTTAGTTTTTTTAAACTACATAAAATATAAATTCTACATCCTACAAAAAAATTAATGAAGTTAAAAAACTATATAATAAACCTTACAATAAAATTATAGTAAAAATTTGATTTTATGCTTGTTCATGGTTATGAATGTACAACACGTATTGTTTAGGGTTGGATATTCATACCACCTATTTATGTAAGTTTGAGTCACCTTATGTTTTAATGAAAATGCTTTTGACCATCAACAAATAAAATAATATTCTCACTTTCTCAGTATTACCACGTTGAGAATTTTTTTGACATAAAAATAATCATGCTACTTTACACAATAATTTTATAAGTGTAGGTTTTTATTTTTCCCTATTTATTAGTTAGGGAATATTATATATTTGTGCATACATGGAGTTTTCCTACACTCGTGGGATAGGCTAGCTTATGTGGAGATTGTGTGTCATATTTGTGTCATATGGTGTCATAAGAATGTCATAAGTGACTCCTTTGACCGGTTATTCCGGGTATGGGAGTTATTTCTTATTCTTAGCACCTTGCCACCACCTTTTTTGGAGGAGTCTATTCTTGGGGTGCTTTGACCACCTTTTGTGGAGGAGTCTATTCTTGGGGTGCTTTGACCACCATTTGTGGAGGAATTACTTACTAGCTCTCCTATATGTATTCTTTATTTTGGCCATTTCATGTTAATTAGATTTTGGTTTTCTCCATTTTGTCTTCTGAAATTTATCTTCTTATTTTCAAATTTCTTTATCATCTTGTGGTGTGCACTTATTCATCTTGTGTGATTACGTCTCCATTACACTCGCGTTATCCAAATTCTGGCAACAACTTCGATATGGTATCAGAGCCACTCCGATAATCGTGTGTCTGGTTATGCTATTTTAATATTCTCACATTGATTTCTTAGTATTTTTTTGTTTAACTCCATTACATTTAAGAGTTTCGGTAGAGTTTCTTGAAAACTCATGCAAATCCATATGGAATTTGTTTAAAAAAATTTACTTCTAAGTTAGTACTTGCCAAGACACTTTGTCTAGATCTGTGGTTTTCTTCAGCAAGGCAGAGGAATTCTAGTTTTGTCATTCTACAGGAAAAAAAATATATTTGCATTCCTTTTGTTGGATGCTACCTTCAATGTGGAGCTTCTGGTAGAAAGAAGTGAAGGTTTCCAGCCCAGGGACTGCCTAGCCCAGACGCCTACCACTCTAGGTGCTGCTCACTCACAACACAAGTAGTCAACACTCACACAGTTCAACACCAAGGTCTACATTCTATGCCAACTTTCTTCAGGTGCTGCCCACTTCAGGTGCTGCCCAGTCCTTCCAGCTAGGCGCCTTAGTCCGTATGGCACAGGTCTGTTGTTTATTTTTTGTTTTTTGCAAAAAAAATTAGTTTTGCGCCCCTTTTTTGGGATGCCACCTGTTGCAGTTGTTGTTTTGTTGTCTAATAAAAAAATATATAGAAGTACGCCCTCTTTTTTGGTAAAGACATTCTGCTTCTTCCTTCCAACAAGGTGCCTCAGTCAGGCCGTACGCCCAGCAGCAGGCTGCATTTAATTTTTTGTCTTTTCTAAAAAAAAATTGCAGTGTGTGTTTTTTGGCGCCCCTTCCTATTTGGCGTCCCTTTTCTTACACCTGGCACTTCTTTTTCTGCACTTGTTTTGTCTCTTCTATGGTAAAAACTAGCTAGAAGTGTTAACTCCAACAGTCTATGTTGAAGTACTAAAATCTGCATTACATTGGAAGAGTTGAAGGGTGCATGTTCATTGGTGAAGCCCTGATTTCATCTTCTTGGCAGTGCCTATCAGGTCTTAGACATCACACAACAGCTATCTCCCTTTCTCTTATTAAAAAAAATTAAAAAAAACTAGTTGGAAATTCATTTTTGCCTTACTAGTATTTTTTTACTAAAAGAGGAAGGTAAACTTGCTTTCACGCATACCGAGACAATTAGTTAAACTTATTTTCACAAAGACATTTTTATTTGGATTCTTCATTCCATGCCAAATCTAATGAGTGGTTGGAAGGCCACTTTATCTCCCCATAACAGGCATTTTTTAATGTTTTAGTGCTTTTTTTTACAAAAACACTAGTTTATGGGAAAATTATAACTTTAAAATCTTGCAAACGGTAGCTCAGTTTTGGGTGACATTTTTTGAAAAAGTGCTTTTAATTCAATTCTCTATAGCATAGAATTATCATTTGTCAAAAATTCACTAGTTTATAAAGTGCCAAAAATTTGGGTCTCCTGGGACGCATTTTCGGCTGAGTGCGACGTCTTGTTTGCTTTAATCTTGCACTGATTGCTCTAAGATGCATTTTCAGCTGAGTCCTACATCTTTTGAGCATGCACTTGCATATTTGGGGAGGGCTCAATATCTCAGGGGGGTGTGATTGCTTTTCACAACTTGCTTTCATTCTCCTTTTTGCATACATTCACAACTTGCAATCAACACAACTTCACCTAAATTCAGCTAAAAATAGATTCTTTTTAACTCAAACCCATAACACCCTTCAACTATCATGAATGTAAAGTTAAAATTTCAATCATTCTTAGAAGCAAAGGGTTGTATAGGATCACCATGGGTACAGAAGTAGAACCAAACACAGATGCTGAAAAGGTTAAGTGGTACAACCATAGTGATGAAGCCTTTGGGTTATTGAACTTGTTTGTGTCTCCAGAACGTATCTTCCACTTAGAATTCTTCCAAACTCCTAATGACATATGGGACACCTTATAATATTTTTTTGGGAAGCTTGATGAGATGAGAGGTCATGAGCTCGAAAATGAACTCATAAGTCTAAGTCCTAGCAACTTTGACACCCTACAGGACTTCTTCACTAAGTTTAAGGCCCTTAGATTGCAATTGAAAGAATGTGGGATAGAGAATAAAGATGATCAACTCATTCTTTCTATTCTTTCAAATTTAGGTCCAAGCTATTCCTTCTTTGTCTCTACTTTCCATGCCACAAAAAGTGCCCTTGGCACTACATGGAAAATGCCTTCTTTGGATTCATTCATTGCCGACTTAACTAGGGAGCAAGATAAGCTAATTAAAATGGGCACAATGAAGTCTACTCAACCCCAAGCTTTGATAGCTATAAATGGTAAGGATAAGACTTCAACAAAGGAGAAGAAGAAAAAGAATAAGGACCAGGAGAAGAAAAAAGAAAACACCAATCTTGCCAAAAACAACACTGAGTCTTCATCCTCCAATGCTAAACCTAAGAAGGAGAAGGTTAAGTGTGCCTATTGTAAAAATATAGGGCATGATGAACACAAATGCATGAAGAAAATAATAGATCACCTAACTCATCTTCTAGAGAAGAACAACATAGGTGTTCCCGAGTCCATCAAGCATAATTCATCAACCCAATATTCTACTAAGGTAAAAGGCAAGGGTAAGGAGAAAGAAAAGGGCAAGACCTTGTAGCAACTACAACTTCTACATCTTCATGGGTCATAGACTCGAGTGATTCTCACCACATGGGCTCTTCACTAGTTGAGTTTTCATATTTAGAGCCTTGTAGCATGACTTCAATTAGTTTGGGTGATGACACATCAGTTTCTGTTTCAGGGAGAGGATCAGTTGAAATGGAAGGAAGAACATTCAATAATATTCTAAGTGTTCCTTCTCTTTCAACCAATCTCCTATCAGTGTACCAAATCACTCACATTAGTCGAGGCATGAGAGTTGGGTTTTCACCAGATTCAGTGTCTATCAGGGAGTTGCATAGTGATACTACAGTGGCAGTGGGTAGGGCAAATCACCAAGCTAGGTTATACACCTTCTCAGATTTTGCATTAGATTCTTCTCCAACAGCATTATTGACTCATTCAAATAGAGTTAGTAAATTATGGCATGAGTGGTTTGGCCACCTTAACTACCGCTATCTTGAGCAACTTTGTAAAAATGACATGGTCATTGGCTTGCCTCGTGTCCAATTCTCAAAAGGACTTTGCGAGGGGTGTTCCCTTGGGAAGCATCCCGAAGCAAAATTTGACAAAGGCAAAGCTTGGAGGGCTTCACAACCTTTGGAGTTAGTCCACAGTGATGTATCAGGACCCTTTCCCAAACCATCTTTCACAAGGGCTAAGTACATCCTCACTTTCATTGATGATTTCTCTAGGTACACTTGGATATATTTTCTCAAACAAAAGTCTGAAGTGTTTGAAAAAAATTTAGACTTCAAGGCTCTTGTTGAGAAACAGAGTGAGAAATCCATCAAGGTTCTTTGAACTGATAATGGAGGGGAGTATGTTAGCATTAGGTTTGATCATTTTTGCACCACAGAGGGGATTGATTTGTAGCACATAATCACCTATAGTCCTTCATAGAATGGGGTTGCAGAACGTAAGAATATGTTCTTAAAAGAGATGGCTAGCTGTATGATTCACTCCAAATCCTTAGCACCACAGTACTGGGCCAAAGCTATCAATTGTGCTTGCTACATTTAGAACAAGGTTCCTCACAAAGCTTTAAAAGGGATAACACCCTTTGAAGCTTGGCATAAAAGGAAACCTGATGTTGAACACCTCAGGGTTTTTGGATCCCAAGCCATGGCCCACATTCCAAAGAAGAAATGCAAAGCTATGGAATGTCAGTCCAAGCCTTGCATCTTTGTAGGATATCCAGATGGTATTAAGGGATATCACCTTCTAGATCCAGTCACACATGAGTTTTTCATCATGAGAAGTGTCCATTTTCAGGAGAGTCCTAGAGACTCAACACTTGACACTTCTTCTCCCTCATCGGATCTACTTCTTCATGATGATTCCTCATTAGATTCAGATCAGCCACATTAGGTTCTTGAGCCAGAGTCATCTTCTTCTTCTTCGAGTTTAGATAGTGAGGATAGTGATGTAGAGTCATCCACCTCTAGTCAGTCAGAGGATGAGGAGTTAGCACCTGACTCACCCACTTTTGGGCCACTTTCGGCTAGACAGACACTTGAGAGTGTTGGCACTTGGGTAGGAGATCCCGTAGATGATAGATGTACTAGGGAGGATTTTTAGAGAGATCCACATGCCTTCTTTGCTTCAGTTTTGGATCCACAGTCTTTTCAAGAGGCATTGGGGGTACTTGAGTGGGATAGTGCTATGGGGGAAGAATATTATTCCTTAATCAAAAATCACACTTGGGACTTGACATCACTTCCTAAGGGAAGAAAGATGGTTTGATGTAGGTGGATATATCAGACCAAGTTTGTAGCAGATGGGTCAATTGATAATTATAAGGCGTGATTGGTCACCAAGGGTTTCTCATAGGTGATAGGTATTAACTACTGAGAGACCTTTGTACCCATTGCAAAGATGAATTCTATTCGACTAACCTTGGCTATTGCCACAACACATGGTTGGGATGTGTATCAGATGGATGTGAAGAGTGTCTTTCTTCATAGAGACCTAGAGGAGGAGATCTACATGGAGCAGCTGCTAGGATTTGTTCAAGATTATTCCTTAGTTTGTAGACTTAGGAAATATATCTATGGCCTCAAATAGGCCCCTCAGGCTTGGTATGCCAAGATGTATTCCTTCCTTCTCCAAGTAGGTTTCACTAGGTGTCATTCTGATCCCAATGTCTACTTCTTGGGGCAGGATGATTTGCTCTTAATTTTGGTTCTATATATTGATGACCTTTTGATCATTGGGAGTTATTCATTGGCTATTAAAGCCATGAAGGCATCTCTTTAGGATAGATTTGACATGACAGACTTAGGTTTGTTGCACTACTTCTTTGGCATCGAGAGCTCACAGTCAGATTCAGGGATTTTTCTTGCATAGCCTAAGTATGCTCTTGACTTATTGGCTCGGTTTCACATGGTTGATTGTAAGCCATCTCTGACTCCCTTTATATTAGTATTCAAGCTTGAGATTGATTGTTCTTCACCATTGGTTGATGCCACTCAGTATTGACAACTTATTGGTAGTCTCATCTACTTGACTCACACTAGGCCCAACATTTCATATTCAGTGGGACTTGTCTCCAGATTCATGCATGAACCCCATGAGCTACATTGGAAAGTAGCTAAGAGGATCTTGCATTACATACAGGGTTCACATAGATATGGGATTCATTATAGATTTGGCACAGAGGTTGACTTGGTTGGATATACAGATTCAGATTGGGCTAGTGATTCACAGACTCACAAGTCCACTTCAGGTTATAGTTTCTCTCTAGGTTCCAGTCCTGTCAGTTGGTCTAGCAAGAAGTAGAATGCTATTTCTATATCATCCATAGAGGCAAAGTACAAGGGAGCTATTAATGTAGCTACTGAGGCTATTTGGCTTTAGGGGAATCTTTTTGAGTTTGGCATTCCCATCAGGCAGCCCATAATCATTTATTGTGACAACCAAAGTACCATTCAGATTTGTAGGAATCCATTTCAACACCAGCAGACCAAGCACATAGAGATTCACATGAATTTAATTTGAGAGCTTATTCATAGTTAGGTCATTGACTTGATATTTTTCCAGTCTTTAGAGCAAGTTGCAGACATCTTCACCAAACCTTTCACTGAGAGAAAGTTCATTCATCTACGAGCTCTTCTTGGGGTGTGGTCTACATTTACAGCAACATCATCTTTAGGGGGGGCCTTCTAGCCTCTTCTTTTCTTTTATGTCTCTCTTTTGGGGGGCATGGGGGGGGGTGTTTTTTCCTACGGGTTTTCTCCTTTTCTCTATCTTATGGGAGATTGCATTTGTACATGGGTACCTCATTAGGCCTAGTTTTTGGGACCCATTTTTTATTTCCACACTGCCCACCTAAGATGCACTTATGGGGGGTATTAGTGTAGGTTTTTATTTTTCCCTATTTATTAATTAGGGAATATTATATATTTTTGCATACATGGAGTTTTCCTACATTCGTGGGATAGGCTAGCTTATGTGGAGATTGTGTGTCATATTTGTGTCATACAGTGTCATAAGAATGTCATAAGTGACTCCTTTAATTGGATATTCTGGGTATGGGAGTTATTTCTCTATTCTTAGCACCTTGTCACCACCTTTTTTGGAGGAGTATATTCTTGGGGTGCTTTGACCACCTTTTGTGGAGGAGTCTATTCTTGGGGTGCTTTGACCACCATTTGTGGAGGAGTTACTTACTAGCTCTCATATATGTATTCTTCATTTTGGCCATTTCATGTTAATCAGATTTTGGTTTTTTTCCATTTTGTCTTGTGTAATTTATCTTCTTATTTTCAAATTGCTTTAGCATCTTGTGGTGTGCACTTGTTCATCTTGTGTGATCATGTCTCCATTGCACTCGCGTTATCTGGATTCTGGCAACAACTTCGATAAATTTAATCATAGTAACATACAAATATGTGTGTAATATATATAATTATTATCTTTCTATAAAATAAATATAAATGTCAATCTAATATTTAAAGGGAATAATACATCTATTTTACTTATAAGTATTTTCTAGAATTTTCTCACAAAATTTATCAACCTTCTTCTTATTTGTTATTGAATTTGCACATGAAATAAAAACCAATAAAATAAATAAAATTATTATGTTCCCATTCTTATGTATTTCACACAATATAAAAGTAATTATTTGATATATTAGAAAATTCCACTTCTAATGTTTGAAAATGTAATGTGCCACTCTTATGAATATTCTTATTACTACTTTGAGATCCAATATCTACTCATACAAACTTTACTCACAATACAACTACCTAGTTATTCACTTAAACACATGACAAACTAATTTTAAAACACTTATAAAATTAATATAAATAAACATTTCCACAACTAATCTAAAACTTTTCATAGAGTAATGATTTTCATCTATAGGGTCAATCAATAATTGCATTGAATATGCCCCAGATAATTTTTAAGATCTCATACTCATCTCACATTCACCATATAATCAATAATTGTATTGAATCCACCCCAAATAATTTTTAAGATATCATAATCATCTCACATGCCTCTTTATTATCCTTGGATCTCTTACAAATAAATTTACCTAGTACCAAATTTAAATATGGTATGGGATTAAAACATAAATAAAACCAAAAAACACACACAACTAATAATTCTAGTAAACATATGTATTTACATATATACTTTATATCCTATAATTTGGGATAATATTCTCAACATCTTCACTTATAACTCCACCCATTCTAATCTATAGTTGATTTGGAATAAAAACTCAAAAATCACATAAATTATAATAGGTTTATGAATAAACCTATATGCTACGACTAATATAATATTAATACATCATTGAACTATGATGTACTAACCTATGATATTTGAAAAATTTATGATGTGGGTCTAGTAATATTTTAAACTATTGACTATTATTGATAATGAGTGTTGTCATATTGAAATGGACCTAGTTAGGTCCTAAGACCTATTTAAATTGGCATAATGGAAACACTCCTAGGTGTAGGTGATCTATGATATGAGCAAATATCTAGAAAAAGCAAAGTCCTTCTCAAACCATAGTGCACCTAATTTAGGATCAGGTTTTAGTCCTAAAACATACACTAACAAGGAATATCTAATCTACACTAAGACTCTATTCATGAAAAGAGAGAGAATGAAGCTAAAAACTTGAAAATGAGGTGATGCACCAAGATCGAAGATCTCCTCTACTTGACTAAAACAACACAATAGGACTGATAAAGGTTGAATTCTATTCTACATAATCTCTAAATTGGGTTTATCAAGAATAGTGTTTCATATAACCAAAAGGTCTTACATAAGACACAAGTAGTGAAATTCAATAAATAATCACTTGCATAACTAGCTGTAACACAACATATGACTTGTAAAAGACATGCCTACTTATACCAAGGTGAAGGGAGATGGATATATACAAGGGGTAACACTATCTACCATATGCATATATCAATAAATTACCAAAATCATACATGATACAATCTTAGATAAGGTAAAAACTAGTCTTTATTCAATTTAAAAACTTAAATCCAACATTACAAGTATCCACAAAAGTAGAGTTTTGCTATACCCATTAGAGGGATAAAAAAATAAGGCATTTCTAGACCTCTATATAATAAATATGAGATAAGAGAGGATAGAATCACTACTAGACTACGTAAATGTAGTTGTTATGTCATAATTCAGCCAATGAAAGATAAAAAAAAGTGTAAATTAGGAGCATTGAACTCTCACCAATTCATTACGCATCTTTATGAATGTCTCTTCGTGAAAGTTGGCATAGTAATGAAGGAGGAAGCTTTACTACTATTTTTGTCATTAGGAGTGTTTTAAATTGCATGATTTAGTCCTCCAAGGCTGATATATTTGAGAAAATCCTACATTAATTACCTTACCTCACCCATATTTCCACACACACATGTTAAAGCCTATTGAATGGTTGAATTGTGGGTAGACCTCCCATGCCATTTTTAGCTTTGAGTGTTGAACTTCCATGATTGACAATTCATGGAGGGTGTTACACATATTTAGGAGTATTTTCTAAGACCTCACATGCTTTCCATGATATTAATTACCATTTATCTTCACCATTCATAGTCTTGAAGGACTAGTCAAGAGACTTATCCAACATGCTTTTCATGCTTGAGATTTGATGGAATTAAAATATTTGAAATCGCCCTTGGAGATTATGTGAATGTCAATAATATTTTGTTTCATCATATATTATCATATGATCTCTTGAAGGATCTAATAAACTTGAATTTCATACCTAGACCTTGAAAATTCTATCTTCATTACTTGATTAGGAGGTCTCTAGAGCTTGAAATCCTTCTGACAACATGAATGCCTATAAAACCTAAATTAAGCCATTCAATCCTACCATTGTAGGCCTACATATGATTTATTGGTGTAATTGAAGGCCCTATATGGCTAGAAATTACATGAAAAACCTCATATATTCATTTTATGATGCTTGACACAATTATAGAATTCATGTCGATAAGCCCACATACTTGTATTGAAGGTCCTGAGACCATGGATCATTATTTTGTTATTGAATCATACCAATGGTTTTGGGAAGCCACCTATGAGTTTCTCATAATCATCCTTGATGATATGGATACCTTATCATTCTCTCATTAGGATCCTTGAGACTTATGAAACCATTTAAAACCATGTCAACGCAATGTTGTAAGACCATACAAAACTCCTAAATCTAAAATCTTCATTTTTTTAGCTTTAAATGTTATGGGAACTTGTCTTATTTCCTTGAAAATATAAATAAATATTGTGATTATCTCCAAGTGCTTGATACCTACTTTATTTATTCATAAGGCCATAGAGGTCTACTACATATTATGACATACAACTTGCAATTAGCCTTAGAAACATTGTAGACTAATCATGAGAAGCTTTGTCATCTTTAAACATGATTTTCAAGATTTTATATGTGTTTTTTAAGCTTAATAATTCATTCCTCCCTCTTACACACCATAAAGTAAATTCTCAAGACCTACCATATACTGGTAATAACTTGACATTTCATGGAACTCCAATTCAATATTTATAAGCCTAAAACTTTTGTTTTATATCCTTTGAGTGACTTGTGAGACAGTGTTGTAGGTTTATTGGAGCTTTAATGATAATATTAAGGGTAGGATCGAGTGTTCCTAGACTTCATGAAACCAATCCTCACCTTATTCAACCCTATAAAATAAATCACCATGTTTAACAAGGTCTTGTAGAGAAGAAATCATATTCTACAAGCCTACAATCTCATCACAAAAGCATTGAGGCCATGAAACATGCTTGAATGTCCTTATGATCCTACATGTAGACTTTCACAACCTTGACGACTCTTGGAGACATATTTTTTTATTCAAGTTAAAGGGGGGTGTTTTTGAACTAGGGTCCATAGACCCTAGGAGAAGTAAAAATAGAAGAGAGACCAAGGTCTACCAAAGACCAAATAAGAACAAGGACCAAACAAGTCCATTGATAGCCAAACTACAACCCAAAAACCAACAAAGAATAATGAAAGAAACTAGGGTCTAGTCTAAGTATAAACTACTTAAAACATCCTCCCAATAAGTTTTCATCTTTTTAAGGTTTGTATCAATCTCAAGAAATAATTTTTCTTTATCCATGATGTTTTGGGAACCACTGCACTAACCCTACTTACCTTTCCATTTGCCAATTATCTTGATATCAAATAACTCCCCAAGGTAGGATCAAATATTTTCAATATTTTGAATACCCTCATACATAGTAACCTTTTTATAATTCAATAAAAAACTGATATTATTACAAAGTTTCTCATTCTCCTATTCTAAAATCTCAACCCTAAATAAGAGACTCTGAAGTTGCTGATAATCCTCCTTGGCTGAAGGGATTTGATTCAACCTTATGTTTTCCTGATGTAGGGAATTCACCTTACCTTTAAGCTCTGTAATCTCTCTCATAAACTAATGCATTATAGATTTTTTAAGATCAAGTTCTTCAACTATATTATCTAAGTTCTCCTTACCCTTAAGATAGTTCACCAAGTTATTGAAGGCCTCATTCTGATCTTTTGGTTTCTTGCTATAAAAATGATCCCCTTTATTTTTGGGTGCATCTTTGGATATACCTTTCGAATCCTATAGAACAAATTTTTTAACTAACTTATTTCTTTGGTCTTCATCCTTTCAGACCTCCATAGAAACATCTTTAACATCATTTACATCAATATAAACCCCAATAAAATCTCCCATTTTTATTTTCATGACTTGTTTCCCTTGACTAATCCCTACAAGATTTGAAGCACTCTAACGGTGTTTCTTGATATTCTCCTACAAATTTAGATTCCTCCTTGCCACATTCTTGGTCCTATTCTCCACAGGATTCTTATTGATCTCTGTAACACTGCTCAAACTCCCATGATATTTTATCTAAACTTTTTTGTTTTTTATAATGTCAATAGGAGCATCTTTTGCATATTTCTTTTGGCAATAAGGAAGGTTTTGGCTAATTTAATTCATACCCTTAAAATATTTATATATGAGGTAAATCAACCCTTCATGTCTTGTGTTCAAGTAATTTCCATGCTTAAACTTCATTATTGAAACATCCATTGATTTTAGAATGAAGAAAGGAATCATGAAGGGCACACCAAGCCTAAAATAGTTCAACATCTTAAATAAAGACCATATAACTACATTAGAGGGTTACATACTACGTTATATGGTAGGCAATCTCTACATATAGCCTGAGAAATGAATCCTAATCAAAACCATTGTGTTGCATTTATAATTATTCTCCCTCCTCCAGAAATGTCTCTTTATCCCTTTTTAAATCTCTCACTGAGTTATAAATCTTAGTTTCCTCAATTTCTAGCCAAGTAACATGAGTAATGAGTTATTATATAATATCAAGAGTAACTCCATTGATAGTAATAGTTCTATCCTCCCAGGCTTTCATAAACATGATCAAAAAGTGTCTGGCATGTCCTTCAATCTTCTCCATGAAACCAACAAAACCTCCCACTTGTAGAGCTGCCCAAATAATTTATTTTTTCCTAACTTGAGGTGGCATTTTTGGTTTTATTCTATTTTGTGAGCTCATATTTCTTTCCTTATGAAAAATACATATATGATATATGTTTTATTTATTCCAAAAAGTAGGCATAATAGAATAGAGTTGAGAGGAAATGTTGTTGTGTCTTGTATTTGGGCCATCAAATAGATGTTTTTGGACTTATAGAAACTTCTCAATAGACCTCAAAAGAATTAAAAAAATAATATGAGTCCCTAACTCAAAAGAGTCCAATATTTATTTTGTCTATGAATTAGAGGCTTCCTCAATATGCCTAAGGTTAAGTTCATTATAATTTCCTTCATCATTTATCTTTAGAAAAATATCCCTAGGGAGTTCTTCATATTCCATCCATGTCATTTGACCCACAATAGTCACTTCTTTGTTGGCAAACCAATTTGGTATAGATTTTCCTTCCCTATAAGTATGTTGAATGATAACCTATTGTAAAGAATCCAAAATAGCTACAACTTCCTCTAAAACTTGTTTTATGGACCAACAAATGACATTTTTCCTTGACAAGTAGTTCAGAATATCTAGAGAGTCCTCCTCCACTATTAGTTTTTGAACTCTCAATTTTTTTGCCAATCTTATCCCCCACGGTGCTACTACAGATTATGCCTAGCGATTATACTTAACACCCATGTCTCCAACATAAGATACAACCAAATTACCCTTATGATTTATAATTATTCCACCTCCTCTAGATGGTCTTGGATTTCCTTTCAAAGCTCCATAAAAAATGAGCTTCATCCAACCTGAAGGAGGAGGTTTCAAATTAGTTCTTTTCCTATTTTCTTCTTTAGAATCTAGTTTACCCAACTTAAAATAATTAATTTTCTAGTTGTGAGCTAGAATTTGTTCAAATTGAAGCAAGTTTTTTCATTTCTTAATAGGAAAAAAATTATAATTCTCATTAATGCGCTAAAAATTATTTTAGAGATGACTTTGTTGATGCATCTCTTCCCCCTAAAAATTCTACTATTACATTCTCCCTAGATACCCCAAATGATATATGGCAAATCTAGTTTCCAAAGTTTCTTGAGAAGAGAATTTTGAAATGGGACCCCCAAGACTACCACACTTCCATTAAAGAATCAAATTTTACCCAAGAGATATTAATTTTTTCAAAAAAATAGCTTTAAATCTTCTGAGAAAATGAGTAGCTGACAAGCAAATGAAAAATCAATTCTTTATCCTCTTCATAGAGTACACATTTGTTAATTATGATACAACCTATTTTTCTTAGATTATTAATTGTAAGTATTCTATTTTTAACTACCACCCATAGGAAGAAGTTAATTTTTTGAGTTAGCCATTTGTCCCCTAAAAACTCCCAACTGCCATTAAGCATAGGTTCTTATGCTAACAATTCATAACCCAATTTAAATTTATAATGCCCATTAAAGAAGTCCTTATAGACCATTTCATCTTCTCTATTAATACCATAAATATGTACATTTATTAGAATATTATTTATGTTAAAAATATTTAACGTGTCTTCTTGGTTTAAGTTATCCAAACTCAACCTCTTCTAGCATTTAACTCCTTCTAGCTCCTGCCAATAGTCTATCACTTTGAAACCATATTTATTTTTAATGCTTTCTTAAAACTATAGTCCTATGTCACTCTAAAAAAGAGGATTTTTAGAAACCCAAGTATCTCTCCAAAAATCAACCCTACATCCATTGCTAATATGCCATTTAGAACCCAATATTATCAACTCCTTGTTTAATATTAAGAAGTTCCAAACATGTGAACCCTAAACAAAATGGTCCTCTACCATAATAGAGATTGGGTCCCTTATTTATAAATACTTAAAATAAATTATTTTACCCCAAACCATATTTGACTTAATGAATCTCCACACAAACTTCAAAATGAGGGATTTATTCATCAAGTATAAATTCCTTAAACCAAGTATACCATATCTTTTCTTAGATCAGACCTTATTCCAAGAAACAAGATTAAATTTGTCTCTTTCTTCTATTCCATCCCAAATAAAGTTATGTTAAATTTTATTTAATTTATCCTCCACTCCTTTAGGTAAACTAAAAAGTGAAAGTATGTAAACTAGGAGACTCTGAAGCACACTCTTAATCAGAACAACTTTGCTAGCTTGGGATAAGAGCTTACCTTTCCAACTTGCAAGATTTTTTTGAAATCTCTCAATCAAAGGGTTCCACATTATCACCTAAAGCTAGTTGCTAAAGAAAGGCATTCCTAGATATAAGGAAGAAAGTTCTTTGATTTGGCTACCCATAAGTGTAGTTGTTCTAGCTTGTTTAGCCATCAATGTATTAAATAAATACATTAAAGTCTTATCAAATTTGATTTTTTGATTCAAGGCCTGTTCATACATCACCAAAATATTTTTAATGTTTCTTACTTCCTACATAGATGCTTTAGCCAAGAGAATGGTGTCATATTCAAATTAATGATGAGTCACTAGGTCTATAGACCTGGAGACATATTTCAAGCCTTAAAAAGACCCCATTTAACTCTTAGGACATTGTGTAATCCTACAATATTTATTTAAATATATATTAGAAGAATCACTTGATACTTATTTGAATTTGGTTTATATAACCTTTAGACCTCCTAACCTTACTTCAATATGCATGAAGACATGTTTAGATAAGCTTGTAGGTGAGTGTGAAATAAATTTGTGAGTATTGATGCATTGATAACTTTAAGAACATTCTAAAAAGCCTATAACCTCTAAATCTTCTTTCAAATTGCATTTTCTTGTATTCACCAAGACGTCCATTGAAACCTTGATGTAAGTTTGAAACCTCTAAATCTTGACCTATAGGCTTATGGTTCCATGTTCGTTAGTCAAGTAAATTGCATGGAACATGAGAGAACTCAGAGGTATCCATCCAAGCATAATTTATAATCTTCTTATGATCTCATCCTACATTGATTCTTTCTTCCTTGCCAACTTTCATTTGTAGGTCTGCAAGTCATTTGATCATGTTTGGGACCTTGAAGAGACTTAATACTCCACTATCTTGTAGTTTCAATCTTTTATATAAAAATTTAGGCCTAATAAGACATTGTAGAGTAATAATTAAAACCTATAGGCCTATGATCCTCTTATAGGAGTCTTGAAGTCATAAGAACACTTCACCCTCTTATTTATAATCTATAAGTAAGTTTAAGATCATTAAGATACTCTTTAAATCTTTTGAAATTATCTCAATGATGTTCCTCAAGATCTTACCTTTCCCTTCACAAAACCTTATTTGTAATCCTTAAACCCCTTATAATATACTTGACACCTTCATGAACCTATCTCACAAAATTTTAGGGGGCTTTAAGACCCTAAAGCATGATGCAAGCCTTTAACTCTTAGTAAGGTATTTTGGATGAACAGGGAGGGTTTATTTTATTGTTTGTGGATCTTTCATTAGGAGTGAAACATCTTAATATATACTAAAAACCTCATTCTTTTTATAGACTTTTAGAGTTCATTTCCAAGTTTAAACCTCAATAAGACCTTGAGAATGGTTCTTATGGGACTACAAAATATAAATTTTGTTTATGTAATATTATAAGGTCTTGAAACCATTATAGGACTTTAAAATACCATCTCTCCTATTCAGGTAAACTTTAAAACCTTAAAAGGTGGATTCATGAGTTCTAGGGTTTAATAAGGTTTAAGACTACTTATGGTCTTCTTGACCATTTGATGTGATTTAAAGTTTATTAATAAAGATTTATGACTCAATATGGTGCCTAAATAAACTCACAACATCCTCCATAATTATTTATTTGTCATGCATTTAGAGGAGTGCACATAAATCCTTAATTGTGTCTATATTGAGATTTCTACAGTTTGTTTTAGGATTGTTAGTGATTTTTCATAGCCTTGTTTTATTCTTTTTAAATATAAACACCTAGGAATTATCCTTAAATACCTCCTCAATTCCATCCAATTGATTTACTAATCTATTTAACTCTTTAAATTAGATGTATCATCAATGAAAACTTCTTATAAATGTTTATGAGTAAGATGTTGGATCAGTTTTAAATTATTATGAGATCTATGAGCATGTTTATTTTCTTTGAAGGCATGTGAAGGCCTAATAATTATTATAGGACCCCATTTTAACTTTCCTTATCAATAATAGACTTTAAAATTTTCAATAATACCCTATAAAAACCAAAAATCTCTTGAAAACCTTCATGTTTGAGGGCTTTTATGCCTTGTATTTATTACAAAGACATCAAGGATTTTTGAGACATATTTTATATCATTTAAGGTGTTGGATCTTGTTTTCATGCATAAATTTCTACAAACCCTTTCAATCATGTGTATATAAGCCAAAAACTGTAATATTCTAGGATTGCACTCATTGTTCATGACTTGTATTCTACAATTTTTCTTGAAACCTGTCATTTATTTCATGAATGAAATTTTCCTTTTCATTAAATAACTTGCATAAAATGGTTTGGATAATTGGAACTTGTTGAAACATGATGTCTTCTCCACTGCAATCTCAAGAAACTTACAAAAGGTGATTAAAACTTTATCCTCAAAGCTATAGGCCTTGAAACCAAGGTGAAGCCTTGATTTTGGTGTTTTAACTTTGAAAGATTCTTTAATATACCTACAAAACACTCCTAAAATAATGAAGATGACATGATCATGCTTTGAAGGTGGAGCAATAGTTTAGTGATGGTCAGGTGCACTCTCCTCATGTTGGGAGAATTGAAGGCCACTATGGACAAGAATGAAGGTAACCCACTAAGTTCAACATCTCTTTAACCATTTGTATAGTCTGGAGGGTTAGAGGAGGGTCTTAAAATATCAATAAATAAATTTTGAAACTCTAATAATGCATCACTTTATTAAAATGACTTTAATGACCTCAATGAGGACCTCTTGACTTTTTATATCCTCATAAGCACTTTTTAGGATATTTTACTTTGTTTATGACCTTGTTTCAAATTATGAATTAATGAAACAAGTCTATACAAGGTTGTAATGCCACTATTAAATCAGTTAGATTCACCTTTTAGAGGCATTCACTTTTGAAAAACATCTCATATTTCCAACTATCAAATAGGCCTTTTACAATTCCAAACATCAAATTAAGACCTCATTCAAGGTGCTAGATCACAACAATTGAATAAAATTGTTATGAGGGTAGACCATTCCTAGGAATAATTATGATTAGACCATAACAAGGGCTCATGAAGACATTTTAAAATGTTTTAAACCCTATTTAATTACTTGACAACTTGGTATAATCCCCTTTTAGACCCATTTATCATCAAAACACCCTCAAATAGACTCTAATTAAAAAAAAACCTATGAAAGACCTTTGAAAAATACTTTACATTAGTATACATCCATGTGGGCTCTAATAGAGGAAACTTGGGAATCACTGGTTATGGAATGGAGATTTGACAAGGTTGCAATGACTTTACATAAGATTTTTGATACACTCCTTGATGAAGGACCATGCACATAGACCTGTTACTAGGATAAACCAACCTAATATCTAAAATATGACTATTAGCTCTCAGTTAATAATAATTTACTTAGGAAACATGAAAAATCTTGGACATACCTAATTCTAGGCCACAATAGTCATCATGAAGGTGTTATGGAGCTCATACTCAACTAATTTTTTTTCCAAAGAATGCCCCTCTCCAAGTGTGAAAGTGTTCAAGGGACCAAGGGTGGATAGGATATCCAATAATGAGAAAATAAGCCTATTGGTTGGTTTTACCATTTCACCTTATTTTTTATTATGTGAGCTTAATAATATATAGCTTTAAAATAATTTATATTATGTGAAGTATAAAAATAGAACTGAATATAAATGTAAAAGGTGGAATATGATTTCAAAAATAATTATTTATTTTAATAAAAAATACCTAAAGGAATAAGATTATTAACATTTTAATATACTATTTAGGTGTGATACTATATGAAATTGGAAGAAAGGGTGAGAAAATGGATCAAGATTTGTGTAGATTAGGAACTAGGCATCTACTTGTACTTGGACATAATTGTTAGCTTTTGGATGGTATTGATTGATGTTACATTATGAAATTTTTTGGATTCATTTGAGATGGGTTAAATTATATAATTTTGTATAGGATATTTCACTAAATTGTAAAACTTATTTTTTTATGATCTCCAAGAGTTATTTGTGTGCACAATTCTAGAAACATGTTTCCTTCTCTTTGAAACCTTAGGTCCACTTTCAACAATAAGTTTAGGTATAAAAAAGATAATAACAATGGTTTATCTGACCCCAACCAATCCCCAATGAATGGTTGAGTATTTTATACATATCTAATATTCAAAGAGTGAATTTAAAACTACACGTAGTTTTGCTTATTATGTGTATATGTGAAATCATTCAATTAATGTAATTTATGATCTAACTTTCAATAATTCAAAAATTACAATTTCAAATTGGATTTGAATTTTTTTAAATTTGGATAGGACTTATATTTTTTCACTAATGGTTGAATTAAAAATAATAAGGTTGTTCATTTTAATATGTATATGTCTATATATGCTTACTAGTTAAGTGATAGCTAGGGAATATGCTTATATGTTGTGTATCCATATGGGAATCTTTATTTACTTTCTCACATCATCAACATGTGAAACACATGGGATGAACTATAATAAATATTTTTATTTTAAAAAATAAGCATTAATTGGCATGGAATGATATTATCAATTTTGGATGCATCTAGAATTACATAATAGTTTTATTATGATGGATTAATATGATAGATAATAATATT
>JARHVA010000127.1:1835000-1882500 GCA_037957365.1 Torreya grandis
AAGGAGTCATGAAAATATTTTTTTAAGAAATTTTATGTCTAAGTCCTTAAAGGTGACAAAAATCAAGAGTCATGTTAAAACTGTAATTGTCACTCACATATTGAATTGGCCATTATAGGAGAGTCTTGCATAGAAGTTGCCAAGATAATAAGAAATATAAAAGGATGAAACCAATAAAAGTTTTAATGTAATTAGGAGAGTATGTAGAAGATAAGAGAGATATATAATAAGGTGAGAGGAGAAAAAACAAATAAAATAAGTATGTAACTCTCCAAGAAGATGATAGAGTCCATGAAAGGACTGCATATGTAATGGTTAATGGTTCATGATAATAAATAAGAGATTTTTTGTGTTTATTTATTATAAATTTTAATGGTATTGGATTGTTATTTATTTTATTTTTAATTTAAAATACCTTTAGGCTATGTACATACCATTGTTTTTGTTAGCTATAGGTCTGAGTAAGGGACTATAGGTTACTGTCAAGAAAGAGAAGAATTTAATGGAGTTGATGAATGTGGCATAGGAAATAACATTGTTAATAATATATAGGTAACTCCAAATCAAACTAAGTTTCATATTTTTAGTGGATGTATTGAAATTTATAAATGACCTAAAAGAAAAGATCTATGAGATGAAATCCTGTTGAGGATTGTGATAGTCGAGAATGAAGGTGAGTTGATGTTCCTTAACGTATTCCTTAAAAGAAATATCATGGTGGTGATTTAAATGGTCTACCTATAAAAAATTATAAAAATGGAAATTTAAATTTTTAGGTTTGAATGTAAAACAATTGATAAATGTAAAATATATAGTTAATTTTAAGGTAAAACCCTGTTTGCTCAGTCAACCCTGTTCTTGTTCAATCAGAATGAAATGAAGAATTACATATTGGATAAAAAAGGTAGAATGAATTATTATTATTATTATTATTATTATTATTATGAATGGAATGGATTCATGTATTAATAATAGACTGGTTGGAGTTTTGGAAACTTCTTGAAATGTAAATAGATATCTAAAACTATTACACAATCCTATAAGGACTCAAAATTCTATGTTTTGTGTTGTTTTAAGTATAATAAGATTGATTAAGGATTATCATATATTTACAAATGTTAATTTTGATATTAAAAACCTTATGGATGTCTCAAAATAGTTTGAAGTGATCTCAAACCAAATATATTACATTCTGACCTCTCTTGGCCTACACAATCAACCACATTTGCCTAGTTAGGGTTTTAGAGAAAAAACCCAAATAACTTGAGTTATAATCATAGTAAAAAGTTTAAAATTTTTAATCTAGAATGTTTTGGTGTGTATGGAAGGCTTTAAGAGGTTTTGGTTGGGTATATTATCGACTTGTATGGATTTGAACTTTGAGTAAGTGTAAGAAGTGTTAGAAGACCTAATTGGCAAGGTGGTTATAAAGGAAAGGGTACCTTCACAAATATTTAAGTGATTAAACTTAATTTGAGGTATAAATAAGATAGAGGGTGATAAAAATTAGGCTTATAACCTTAGGAGGACATACAAAATGTTCAAACCAAGGATATTTATGAAAAAAAGGTTATAAGCAAGTAGGCTCACTATTGAGCTTGACGTGTGTCAGTGAAGGATGGAGATTAAATGAGAGGTTAAAATGGATTAAGATAAGTGTAATGTGATTATTAAATATTATCCATGGTGGAATATTGTGTTCATGAGATCAATAACAAGATTTAATGTTTTAAGCCTTGAGAAGATTGAATAGTGTGAAGAGAGTGAGTGAGTGAATGAAATGAATTGAATAAATGAAGGGAATGAGTTGAGGTGATGAGATAGAGATTTCTGTAGGGTATAATGATAGAGATAAGTGACTCAAAGATTATTCATATATAGGGACAATATAGAAAATTCTAACAAGCCTAGTGAAAGATGAATGATTGTTGAAGATTATAGGTTGAGTACAAAGTAAGGTATATACAAAATGAGATCAATGACCAAGTTTAGAGATAATAATAGTTTTATGATGGTTTTATCATAAACATATACACCATTTTGTATCATAACAAAGTAAGTTCTTGGTTTATTTCTATTTTGAGTTATTAAATATTGTTGATTTGAGATAGTTAATGAATGTTATGAAGATTGCATGAGATGAAGTTGTAGAGGTATTATGGGAAAATAATTTGGTGAAGGTATGATACATTGAGGTAAGATTAAAGGAATATATTGGCGAAGAGATAAAATAAGTCACCTAAGTCTAATGTGAAGGAATTACAACTAGTCAAGAGAGATATAGAGAAGATAGAGTGGAAAGACCATTAAAGCTCAAGAGAGAAGAGGAAGGATCCAAGTGAGAGTAAAGAAAGATAATATAAGTCCTATAAAAAGTACTAGAGAAAGAGAATAAGACACAAGAGAGATATGAGATTCAAGTTGATAATACTGATAGGAGATAGGTATAAGTAGGCCTATAAAGTGAAGAAAAAGATAGAGGATGGATGTAGAAGAGGAAGTGAAAGAGATGAGAAGAGAATTGGGGAAAAGTTTTAAGAAGATATATCTCATGGTGAAGCTCATGAAGGATCAAGGAATCCAATGGCTTGGCTGTAATGTGAGGTTGAAATTGAAGTGGCCAATAGAGCTACTCATGAGAGAGAGAAGGCATAAGATGAATGCCTTGGGAAGAGAAAAGAAGAAAGAAAGCATATCCCATATATGTATGAAGTATGAATAGTTTCCAAGAGAGTAGAATGATAGAGAAGTTGATAAAAAAATATTTCTCATTGAAGATAACATTGAGAGGGAAGTACAAAGAGGAGCACTTGAGGGAGAAGGCAAGAAAAAGAGGGGAATGTCTATGAAAGAGGCATTCATGGAGACAATGTGTTCTCTTGTTTTATATTCTAAAATTGCCTTTAAGTGTGTCTATACAAATGTAAATAAAATATGGATGAAGGTAAATAATTAGACCTTAAATCTTGTGAGAAATGGGTCAAGTAGAGAACCCATGAAGAAATATGAAGATGACAAGGGAAGAGAACCAGTTGTAGAAGACAACATGATAAAGATTGATGAATATAAACATGATAATGATGAGATAGAATAAGAGTTTTATGATTATTTTATAATCATTGAATCTGAAGCAAGAGAATAAGCTCACAAGGAAGACATGAATGCAAACCATGTAGACATGAGAGAAGAGGTAACCATGCAGTAGTTATTTAAAGAGGTAAATGAATGCTGTAGACTTGAATTTTATTATGCATAAAAGAAGGGAGAAGCTAATATACAGGTTGGAAAAATGAAGAACAAAGTATATCCCTCAATGAGAGTATAAGAGCATGGGTATGTAGTGCCTAAGTGGCTCAATGCATCAGTTGGTGAGATAGAGAAGGTAAACCTCAAACAAGAGGTCATGCAATCTAAGAGAAACTAAAGAGAAAATAAGTTAATGGAAGATTAAATCAAGTTAACATGAAAAGTTATCAAGCAAAGGAGCATGAACAAGATGAGATAAGAAGAAAACTTTAGTCTAGGCATGTGCAAGTTAGAAAATAGGTCATGAAGACCATGAAAAGGGTAAAGAAAGATAGTCTTGAAGGTACACTCTAGGAAATCATGAAGACAGGAGAAGATTGAAAGTATAATAATAAAATAGAAGACATGGTGGAGGAAATAAAAAGATAAAGGGAATGAAGATGCATCTGAGTATCCAAATGAAGAAGCAAGATGAAAAGTGTGAAGAGAACATAAGCACATGACAAGGTAAGCAAGTGATTGATGATAAGTATGATGATGAATTTTTTGAATAAATGAGTGTGGTCATGGAGAAAGACTAAAAATCATGGAAAATAATGTTAATGAGAATAAATGGGAAAAAATGTGAGAGTTCAAATGAAAATAAAGATGAAGCATTGATGAATAATGAAGACATAATGACTTCACATATTGGTATAGGACAACATTTTGAAGAAGATGAAGAACAACATGGTACAAATTTTTTTAAAGATTTTGGAGAGATATATGTTCTCATGTTGAAGGAGGAATTGAAGATTCTAGAAAATATTTTCAATCTATTAAAATGGATGCATGCATGTAAATAACAATAGGAGAAGCTCATGAGTAAGCTCAAAGAATAATTAGGTAATATTGAGAAATATTTGGTTGGAATAGGTGATAAAAACCAAGAAAATACAAAAAAACTCTTGAACAAGGAATATTAAGCATGGATGATATAAATAGTGTAGGAATAGAGAAACTTAGTGAATCACAAGGATTTATAGAAGTAATGCTACAAGAAAACAAACTAAGAAGTAAGAAATTAAAGCATGAGCAAGTTAAAAAGGTAATATATTCAATGGGTGAAGTTACAACTTAGTTATTTATTTATACTCATGATGATGGTGAGACAAGAAGATTCCAAACAATATCATACCATGATGAAGGTGAATTGGATAAGAAGTTATTTTTGTAAGATGAGCAAGATTATGTGAAGACACATCAAGATATGGAGAAGTGTAATGAAGAGACAACAAAAGAGATCATTCTTGAATAAGTGATAAATTTTGAGATTCCTATGAGTTCATTAGATCACAAGGAAGAAGGAACCAACATTTCCAAGGAGAAAAGATAACTAAGGAAGCAAGAACTAAGTGAGATCAATGAAAAAGGAATACATGGAGTAAAAGTAAGAATGAAAAGTGAGAATCATATATTATAAGAAAACTATGATGAAGGAAAAATTGAGTTATAAAATGTAGAAAATATAAAAAACAAAGAGTTGCAGCAGGTGGTACACCTCATAGAAGTAGAGAATGAGTTGTGAAGGAAACTAGACAACGCAAGGAAGCAAAAATGCATGAGCATAATAAGGAGAAAGGAGAAATAAAGGAGGAAAAATAATAAGGTCAGCATGGAATATCTTTAAATAATTAATTGTAATTAAATAAATAATATGTTAGCACTCAATTTTCTCCCTCTTGGGGAGTATGATGAAGGAGCATCTAGTACACAAACGTCATTTTTAGTGGTTAAAGACTCATAAGCTAGTTAGGGGTCATAGTTGATATATTTTTGGATGTAAGTGTGTGTAAATTATACTACAGGTTCAATTTATTGTCTTAGATTCATCATGAGTCATTAGGAGTGTGTTTTTAATGTATTGAGTTTTCCCTCCAAAAGTGAAAATTTGAAAATTTAAATCCTAGACCTAAGCATAGAAGAAGCATGGGTATAGTAGGAAGTGAGTAGGTGAGAGAGTGTTTTTAAAAGGGTAAAAGGAGTAAATAAAAAAATATATAAATTTTATCTCTAAGTCCTTAAATGTGATGAAAATTAAGAGTCGTGTTAAAAGTGTAACTGTCACTCACACGTTGAGTTGGCCATTATAGCAGAGTCTTCCACAGAAGTTGCCAAGATAGTAGGAAAGATAAAATAATTAAATCAAGAAAAGTTTTAATGTAGTTAGGAGAGTAGGGAGAAGAGAAGAGAGAGATCTGAGAAGGTGAAAGGAGAAGAAACAAAGAAAAGAAGTATGTAACTCTCCAAGAAGATGATAGAGTCCATGAAAAGACTACATATATAATCACTAATGGTTCATGATAATAAATAAGATATTATTATGTGTATTTAATCTCAATTTTAATGGTATTGGATTGTTATTACTTTTATGTTTCATTTAAAACCCTTGAGGCTATGCACATGTCACTGTTTGTGTTAGCTACAAGTCTGAGTAAGGGACTGTAGGTTACAACAAAGAAAGAGAAGAGTTTAATGGAGTTGATGAATTCAAAATAGGAAAGAACATTATTTTAATAATATATAGGTAACTCTAATTCATAATATGTTTCATATCCTTAGTGTATGTATTCAAAATTAGAAAGGACCTAAAACAAAATCTTTGTGAGATGAAATCCTATTGAGGACTGTGACAGTCAGGAATGAAGGTGAGTTGATGTTTCTTGAAGTATTCCTTATGAAATATATTTTTGTGTTGATTGAAATGGTCTACCTATAAATAATGTTCAAAATGAAAAGTTAAATTTCCAAGTTTGAATGTAAAATAATTGATAATTATACAATATATAATTAACTTTAAGGTAAAACCCTATTTGCTCAATCACCTCTATTCTTGTCTAGTCAGAATGCAATGGAGGAGTATATATTGGATAAATAAGGTATAATTAAGTTTTTATAGTCTTATTATGAATTTAATGGAGTCATGTATTAATAATATATTGGTTGTAGTTTTGGAAACTTCTTGAAATGCAAATAAATATCTAAAACCGTTACACAGTCCTTAAAGGATTCAAAATTCTATGTTTTGTGTTGTTTTAAGTATAATAGGATTGAAGAAGGATTATAATATTTTTATAAAGGTGAATATTGATATTATAGACCTTGGGTAGGTCTCAAAATAGTTTTAAGTGATCTCGAACCAAATCTATCACATTTTGACCTCTCTTGTATTACACAATCAACCACATTTTTCTAGTTAGGGTTTTGAAACAAAAACCCCAATAACTTGTGTTATAACCATGGGAAAAAGTTTAAACTTTGTAATAAATCATGTTTTGGTGTGTAGGGAAGGATTCAAGAGGTTTTTTCAGGTACAATATGGATTGGTATGGATTTTAACTCTAAGCAAGTATAAGAAGGAAAGGGTATTTACACAAAGAGTTAAGTGATGAAAATTTATGTGAGGTATTAAGAAGATATAGGGTTCCAAAAACTAGTATTAAAACATTATGAGCACTTATATAATGTTAAAACTAAGGATATTTGTGAGAAAAAGGCTATAAATAAGTAGTCTCACTATTGAGCTTGAGGTGTGTCAATGAAGGATGGAGAGTAAATGAGAGGTTCAAAGGGGTTGAGTTAAGTGTATTATGATAAATAAAGATAATCCATGGTGTAAAATTGTGTTTATGAGATCAATAACAGGATTTAGTGTTTTAAGCCTTGAGAAAATTGACTAGTGTGAAGATAGTGAGCGAGGGAATGAAAGGAAATGAATCAATGAAAAGGAATGAGTTGAGGTGATTATATAGAGATTTATTCAGGGTTTAATGATAGAGAGAAGTCACTTAGATAGTATTAGTACATAGGGATAAGATAGAGAATTCTAATAATCCTAGTGAAATATGAAAGATTATTGAAGATTGTAGGTTGAGTACAAAGCAAGGTATATGCAAGATGAGATCCATGACCAATTTCACATCCAAGAATATTTCTATGATGATTTTATCATAACACTCTACTTTAGATCACCATTACCATCATAAAATATAAGCTCAGAAGCTACAAAACCAATAGGTAAGGGATATGCTATAATATTTGGGGCTAATGGATTATGCATAAATGCATGAGAATATGTTGAATGATTTGATATAGAAGTATACTAATCTAACTAAAACACCTTAGCTTATAGAGTTATAATAATTTGATGGAGGGATTATACAGTAGGTGAGGGTGATGATATCACATGAGCATACATCATAATATGTATACAGGTTGGATGTGTATGGATACACATAGTAATATGAGGTAAACCTTGTTTTTATCCCACATGTTATGAGGCATCACATATGCATCTAAATGTGTAAACATAGGAATAATAGTAACATTAGTAGTCTAAACACCAATGATGTGATTAGTACCTTCAAAATTTAGATTGATATCATTGAAGGGATCATATTGTTCCTCATATGTGATAAACTTCACTAGCGTTTTATTTTCATCTATTGTTACATATAGTCATACATATGAAATTTGTGGGTTCATGTCAAGATACTAAGCTAATTTATTGTCATCAAATCTATTATGAAAGTAAACATATTCATTTACTTTATTACCCATAATATTATTTCTTATTCATGAGTATTTTTAGATTTAATGTTCATAAAAAGTATAAGAAGATATTATGTGGAAGGTGGGAAAAAAGAGTCATGCATTCTCTTTGGTGCCTAATTGTAATAGGAAGCAAATAAAATTAAATATCATAATAGTATGAAATAAAGGAGGTTAAATATTATTCATTATTAATTTTAACTTCATTATTATAAATAAATTTTATTGATTTAATTATATTGTTGTTAAATATATTTCATATTTCGATCCAAAAACATTTAATTGTTACTATCATAACTTGAGTTATAACTTTAAAACTATGTATTTTCATTATAGCCATATGTAATTTTTGATAGAGGGAAAATTGGTAATCAAGTTTTAAAATTAAACCCTAAGGTAGAAATTTGAAATCCTAAAATGAAGTATGAAACCTTAAGGGAAGATCTGGGTTTAACATGCTTAGTATTTAAATTGGTTTACCAATATGTTTTTGCCTTATTTTTTATTATGGGACCTTAACAAGATAAAACTAAGGAAAAAATTTAGATTATGTAAAGTATAGAAATAAAGACAAATTTGAATGTAAAAGGAATAATGTCATTTTGATAATTATACTTTCTATAAATTGAAAAGACCCAAGGGAATAAATTAGTTAATTTTTTACTATATTATGTAGGTTTGAGACCAAATATAGGTGGTAGAAATGGTGAAAAAATAGATCAAGATTCATTCTAATCAGGAACTTGGTCTTTGGTCATGCTTAGACAAAATCTTTAGCTTATAGATAGTATTGACTAATGCTAGCATCTACAACTTACTTGATTTATTTGAGCATGTTTCACTTATATGTTTCTATATAGGTTACTAATTATACTTGTAAATAGTCTCTATGTGTGATATTTAGGAGCTATCAATGCATGAAATTCCATAAAACTATCTCCTCTTTAAACCCCTAGGTCCTCTTTTGGCACTAATTTTAGGCCTATAAGATGGGAATCACGGTGAGCTGAGGTGACCCCAACCACTCCCTAGTGAAGGAATTAATCTTGTCTATATCTTACATATCTAATAATCTGAAGATGGAAGTCAAACCACATGTAGTTCTCCTTTTTATGTGTGTGCATGAAATAATGTTACTTAAATGAATGTAACTTATGATCTAACTTTCAATAATTAACATAAGAAAGTTTTGAGTTGGATTTGAGGTGATTCAGAATTTGCTAGGACCTACCCCTTATGAATGATGATTGAATTAGAAAGAATAGGGTGGTACCTTTGAATGTGTATAATTATATAAATTATTAATAGATAAGTGATAGAAAAATAAGAGGATTAGATAATTGTTTATTTATATGGAAGTATTTAGACACTTTATTACACTATTAACATGTGAAACATATGGGCTGATCTATAAGAAATATTTATAATTTTAAAACTAACCATTTATTGGAGTGAGACAAGTCCATCAAGTTTAGATGAGTCTATAATTATATAAAATTCTGAGTTTGATGGATCCATCTAAGAGATAGGAACATCTATCTAATGATTTAGAGATAGTTTGAATCAAATTTTGAACAAGTTAAACATATACTATGGATCCTATAGGTGACTAATAGAAAATCAAGAAGGTTGAACCCATGTAAAAATGTTGGTATGATAGAAGGGAGAATAAGAGACATGTATATGCACATGCCATGTAAAGTTAATGTAGGTCAAAAATGATATTTCCAAGTATGTAATACCATATTTTAGTGTCTATAGAAACTATGTTTATTTTTTTATCCTTGTTCTTAGGTTGAAAAGTAGGGGCATCATTAGTCCTAGCTTTGAATGTTATCTTTCATTGATTTTGGATGCAGTGGATATAAAAGTGGTAGATGTATACTTAAGCATATTGTCATCCATATATTTAATATTAATGTTGCATAGTTCATGATAAGGATCTTGAAAAATTAAAAATATTAAACATGAATTTGTATTTGAGTGATGGGAGAAAACTATTTGAGAATGAAATTTAAAACCTTCTATTAGGGATTCAATGTGACATTTTCATAAGTAAAATTTTAAATTTAAGCACACAATCAACAATATGTTTTCTATATCCTTATTGTTTTGATAATTTTTAGAAAAGATGGTATTTTTATGGATATTTATAGAAAAATGCAACAAGAAAATTTTGATAAAATCATTGAATCATTGTAAAAAAAACCCATAGTTAGGTTGTAGAACCAATGTAAGGCATTACCTTTTAGAATGTTGGGTATTAGTCTAGTCATAATTAAATAATCATTTTAAAAATTAAAATAATATAATGAATACACCCTATCATGATGTCTAGGACCCTCATTTCCACTATATAGTGTAGATTTAGGCACTTGAAATGGAGGTAAGGGGTGAATAAGAAATTCCATGTATAATGGGTTGTGTAATATGTTATAAGATAAAAACATATGGATAGGCTATTTAGATGTTGTAGATATTTATGTAATTTATTAATTCATATTTTAAATTACTAAATCAATAAGTGCACCATAAAGTAAATTATTACCATTAGTATGTGTGTATGTAAGGATGGATGCCTTCATATGATTAAAATTAATTGAAATGGAGGCATGATTTTTATTTTGACTATGTACAAGACAAAGAGATGTAATATAGGAATTATATCTTGGAGGCACATTGATATTTTGACTATGTTCAAGACCAAGATATGCAATATAGGAATTAGATATTGGAGGCACATTGATATTTGGATTGATTTTAGGAGGAAACATAAAAGCCTTAGGTTGTATAGGAATAAAATGATTAACCTAAATAGAGTATATAAAACTAGGTGGAGTCATAAAATGATCAATAGTGTTATTAGAAGCACTATCCCCACCACCTCATGTGGATATAGAGACTCCAATAGGTGGAATATAACCAACTAATGGATCTATAGTAGTATGCTTAGGTATAGCTTCATTTTCATTAATTTTTTATTGTGTGGATTTTAACTCAAGCATTAAATGTTTTAAACATAAAAAATTATTTATAATTATAGATCTATTTTTTGTAATTTTAGTAACTCTACATGGATCAACATCATCATAAACATTAGGATCATCATTGATTTCATGGTCATCATCTTCATCTAAATGATTAGTAAAAGGTATCATATAAAAAAATGGAGCCTTTGCCTTAACAACAACCATAGAATAAGGAATATCACTAGAAGTAGCCATAATTATTGTAATACTAAATAAATATTCAAATTTTAAAATCAAATTTGACAGTGTAGAATCAAACCCTAGAAGACTTTGAAATATGCACATGTTCAAAGAATGAAGGTGGATGCATTGATTTTTGAAAGATGGATGAATTATAAAAGTAAAAATAGGTTAGTATAAAGCTAAGTATTGATCAAAATTGAAACTAAGATGTAACTCTAAAATCAAATTTCAAAAATTATAAATCAATCACAAAACCCTAAGGAAAAAACCCTAGAAGGTGTAAGCATTCAAATAATGATGGCGCTCACCATTTTTTTAATTTTTAGTGAACTAGGGAAATTTATTACTAACACAAGGATAAATGAATTGAGATATATATATATATATATATATATATATATATATATATATATATATATATATATATATATATATATATATATATATATATATATATAACCTAGTGGGGATATCCTAGTGGTGTGTGAGATGAGCGTTATATATATATACATATATACATATATACATATATATATATACATACATATATATATATATATATATATATATATATATATATATATATATATATTATAACGCTCATCTCACACACCACTAGGATATATATATATATATATTACCTAGTGGGGATATCCTAGTGGTGTGTGAGATGAGTGCTATAAGTGGGAGATCTTAGGGTCCATTTCTGAGGTTGACCATCTCTATATCATCATTCCCATATTAGGATTTGAGGGGTAAATCATGAGAGTACTTGATATGGTGGACTAGCTAGATTTGTGTTTAATATGATGGGGGTCAGTATGTGGCTTGAAATATATGTTTAATGTGATGAGGAAAGCCACAATCCATGGCTAGGGTCACTGTTCATAGTTGATTCTAGCTCCATTTAATTAAATCCTATTACCCAACATTTTAGAAATGGTGGGGATAACCTAGTGATGTGTGAGCTATGTGATATAAGTGGAGGTCTTGAGGTCCATTTCCTAAGATGACAACATATGCAATGTCATTCCCACACTAGGCTCTAGTGAATCAACTGTGAGGGTGCCTTATGTGGTGGACTGGCTAGTTTTATGTTTAATTAGATGGGGATTAGTAGGTGGCTTGAAAATTAGGTTTAATGTGATAATACAAGCCCTAATACATGGGTAAGCATACTCTTCATAGCTAGTTCTAGCTCCATTTAAATAAAGCATACTCTTCATAGCCAGGTTTAGCTCCATATAAATAAATCATGTTACCCAACATTTTTTTTTTGAAAGTTAAAATGAATGCTTATAAGTAAAGGTGAAAATTCATATGAGAGGAGCAATGATTAAATCAAGTTATATTAGCAAGAGGTTCAAGCATGACTTATGAGAAGTGATCAAGGAGGTAGAGCAAGGAGCAGGTGATGGTGCTTAGTCAGGGTGTGAAGAGGATCAAGCCAAGGGAATGTAGTTCAATGCAAAGGGTTTTCATGGGATGGTTTTAGGGGAAAATAACATTCCTCTTGAAAGGATAAATTTTTAAATGATGGGGGACTTAGATGAGGTGGGTAGGTCTAATTCAACTTTGGAAATCTCCATTCAAACCAAATTTCATCTCTAGATAATGGTGGTTGAGAGGAATGATTGAGCCCTTTAATGATTGTGTTTGAAGGTGCAGATTTTGAGGGAAACATTTCTCAATTGAAGGAAAGGGGTTAATAAGAAAATTTTCATGAAAATGGCCAACTATTGGTGTAATCAAATTATGGGTGGGAAAATACTAGGGTTCAAGTATAATCCTAAAGTTCCTACCTAAGGGTTTCTTCATGATAATTTATACATCAATTGAAAAGAAACATGAAATTTTAGATGGGGAGTCATGGATGATAGAGGATGCAAGACTATGGCTTCAACCCAAGTTCCCTAATTTTGATCCTTTTTCTATGAAACAAGGTTGCTTTCCTATGTGGATTGTATGGCTTCCCAATTGAATATTAGAAAGAAGAGTTTATTATTCAAATTGGTAGGAAGATTGGGGCATTTGTGGGGATTGACCCAATCACTAGTGAAGGTGTCTTGGCTTCCTATGCTAGATTATGTGTAATGATTGACCTAAAAGTGAAAATTTTAGAGAGCATTTGAATGTAACACCCAGGGGATAGTGGGAGTAGCCCATTAAAATGGAAAAGATACCCTTCATGTGTTTAAAATTTTAGAAAGTGGGACATACCTATAGTTAATGATATTATAAAGGATCTTATGCTAAGGGAAGTTAGGATTAGGTTACAAAGATTGGCCAATAAAGCAAGATTATACATCAACAAAATAAGCAACAAATGGTTTTGAGTAAATAATTAGGCTATGAAAAACCCATGACTCAAAGATTAAATGTGGAAGTTACAGTCATTATTAAAAAGAAGTTGAAAAAAAGGGAATCCTTGACACCCAACACACTTTTAAAATAAATTTAGTGTATTTCCTATGAAGCTAACAAGCTCCATGAGTGCCTAGATAAATAGATTGAAGTGGGGTCTAAGGAGGACTTTTTTTGAGGAAGTATTGAAAATAAAAGTAGAGGATTTGGGTTGGGTAAGATGTCTCTAGTTATCCTCAATAGTTGGTGATTTGAGTGATGAAGACGAGATTAATTCTAGGGAGGTTGTGACCATATCACAAAAATATTTTTTGATTTCTCAACTAAATTTTGGTTCTCATAGAAAAAGAGGAAGAAAATCTAGAAAAGTTATTATAGAGGAAGATATATATTATACCCGACACCCCTCTTTTTTCATAACAAAATGGGGACCCACCTTTTTTTCAAAATATGATCTTAACAAGGAATCCTTTCATATGTCTATGCAAAATTTGGGAGATCTAGGACATTTCACTTTTATGATAGGATGATATTGGCATTGTGTTTATTGTCTTTATGAGACTAACTTATGTATTGTAGATGAATTCTTTGGTTTTATAGTTTTTAGGCTAATTCTTTCAGCTTTCATGAAAAATTATCTTTCAGATGTTAAGTTTCAAGAAATTTTTGTTCCAATTCTCTTTTGATCTTATTCTTTTGAAAACCCTTATTTTGCTGGAGAAATTGTTGTAGAATTCTTATTTGAAATAATTTTCCTAAAAGAATTCAGCCTACAAACTCTTTTCCTTAAGGAATTCTAGACTACATACACTTTCCTTGAAACAAATTGCTTGATGGATTATCCCTTTGACCCTATCCAACTTATCCTTCAAAAATTTTGGAATGACCCTTAGCCATACGAGAGTACCCTTTGATAATTTTGGAAGTGCCCTTTGGCCTTTATGAAGTAGATCCTTTGGGACTTTTGGCATGGGAAAATGCTCTATAAAGTAGACCCTTCAGGCTATTGCCAAAGTACCCTCTGACATTTTAGAATTTCCCTTTGGAGCTTTTGAAATGTCCTTTTTTACCTTGCCAACCTACCCTTTGGCCTTTGAAAATTAGACCCTTTGGGAAACTTTTTCCTCAAAGTAGACCATTCAATTTCTTTCCACCTACCCTTTGGAACCCTTCAAACTAGCCCTTCAACCTTGCTAAATTGACCATTTAACCCCTTTTTGACCCAATACTTTAAGACACATACCCTTCACGTTTTGTGCAAAATACATTTTTAAACTATTATTTCATCCCCTTTATCTTTTGGGATATACCCTTTGGGTGTCTTTCCCTACCCATTTTGTCATGAACCAAAGTGACATTTGGCCTTTGTGTTTTGGGCCAATTACCATGAACCCATCCTTCAGATTTGGTTAAACCTACCCTACTGGATCTTTGTCCTAATTCATGTGCCCTTGTCCAAGTGGCCACATACCCTTTGGATATTTTAAAAAGGACCTTTCAACCTTTATGGAATATCCAAATGCCCTTTTTATTTTTTGACATACCCTTCAAGACTTATGTCTCAGGGATTTTATCATGTAGTCAAATTCCTTTAGACATTATGTCTGATAGAATCTGACCCTTCAAGTTAAAGCCACATACCCTTTGGGTTTTATGATACCACCTTTTAAGACCTTTGAAGAGACCCTTAGTCATATGAAAGTACCCTTCAAAGATCAAAGGTGCCTTTCAACCCTCTAAAACTACCCTTTGGGACCTTTGAAGTGGCCCTTAGTTGTACAAAAGTGCCCTTTAAAGATCAAAAGTGCCCTTCAAGCCTCCAAAACTACCCTTTAGGACCTTTAAAGTGACCTATAGATGTAAATAAGTACCCTTCAATAAAATTAAAAGCACCCTTTAGGGAGTTTGAAAATATCCTTTAGCCATGAATTAGCCCTTCAAAATAATGCTTTCAAGACTTCTTCCTAATGAAATGACCCCTTCAAAATAATTGTTATGGACACTTTGTCTGAAATAATTCCCCCTGAGGGAATTATCTATGGACATTGACTTGAAATAATTTTTTTGACATTATAATCCTAAGTGATTTATTATGAAGAACACTATTAAAATTGTGTCATACTTAGCCAAACAAAGATAAAATACTTCCTACTTGATAAATACTAAAGGCCCTCTACCAACCCAAGATAAAAAAAATTGAAATTAAAGCAAAGTGAATGTTGCATATTTTTATCATATGAACTAGTATTCAATGTAGGATCCCACATAGATGATATGAAGTGATTAAAGCCATAATTTGCATCTAGGTTAACTTGCAATCAAAGTATATTCATTTTTAACAATGACTAAAAGACCCAGTTCATATCTTGAGAATTCTATGAGTATAATAATGACTTAGCTAAGAGCTAGAGTGATTACATAGTATGTAGCATATCAAAGGAAATTGTAATAATCCTAAACATACAACTATGACTTCCACATCCAAGATGTTCTGAGGAACAAATCCCTCATCTGCATTTTCAATTAATGATTCTAAAAAGTTTAAGGACACTATCTTTAACACAAAGGTATTTAAAGATAAGTATCATAACTATTCACAACTCTAGGATGTTATTGATTCAGTGGACATGTTTTCATTAAATGATGAAATAACACTAGCAAAAAGGTTGTTCATTTAGGAACTTATAACCTACAAATGCCAAAGATTGTATTTTACCATGGCCAAACTAGAAGTTATGCCTTGCATAGACCTTCTTAGGGATTTATTCTTTTCTATTAAAATATCATATGATGTTTACTTACTACATTCTTGTGGTGATACAATGGTCATGTGCAACTTCAGAAATGATTTTCAAAGGTATCTATCTCTCAACATACTAGATGTATACTATGATAAACACACTTGGTTCCATTCAAAGCATAAACCTTAATTTGAAAGGTGCTTTCCTCATGGCTACTCGTAGACCAATCTATCACATGACAAGGGATGAATTCAAAGGGAGCAATTCTAATTGACAAATTTAAGATGGGAATTTGGATAGGTATGGCTTTTATTAATAGGTAATATAGTATGTCCAACATCCATTTTGTAAATTTAGATTGGGTACCATTTTTATATATGATGTTGTCACATGACATTGCTTATGCCCTGGGAGAAGTAATCAATTTGAGATTGAGAGAGAAAATTCTACATAAGCATAAATGTCCCACCCCCATGGGAGATTTTTATATGATGTCATATTTGGTGGATGCAATCATGGGAATGTGTTATAAGGACTTGGGAAATCTATGGGCTCTAGCCATAGATTGCATAGAAAATAGAATATGTGACAACTACCAATTCATGCATATATATACTTACTAGAAGCATATGGTTAGAATATGTGAGAATGTTTACCCATAGGTATGGAAAGCCATTCATAGCTCACATATGCCTCAAATTGGAAAAAAAGATTATAAATAATTTGAGTGGAAAAGGAGAATATTTCTTGTACCCAGATTTTACTATCATCATGGTCTAGGGAAATAAGGTTGAGCTCTTATGTCTCCCAAAATATGTATTGGATAAACTGGCTAAAAAAGAGATTGATTTCTAGTTATGGAATAGAATTGAGGAGGATTTGGCTAGGTAGAAAAAGGGATTATTCTTTGGAAGCTTAATTTCAATTGGTAGAATGGTATATCAAATAAGGAAACATCTTGGTGATGTAAGAGGAAAGCGAAATTAGTATGGATTCCCCATAATGACATGTGGAGATTAGGATCCCCATGGGTGAATCTAGCAACATATCTATGGGTTCAACATTACTTATTAACACCATCCTTATTGTTATGATTTTCTTTTTATGAATGCTAAATTAGATGAAGAAGTGCTAGAATGAACACAACTTTTTGGGTTATAGGAGGATCATTTAAGAATGTTCCAATCTGAACCTAGTATCTCTACTAGGCAGCTAGACAACTGAATAACTCTCTTTAAAGGATGGTAGCATTCAAATTTTTGGAGAGGACAATCCAAAGAATAGGAAGCTTCCTCATCCCAAGGACTTCCACTAAAATTGAAAGTGAAATTAGTGAAGAGAGAGATTTGGCTCCCTAAGCCCAACACATAGAGAGGAAGATAAAGAGGAGATCATATCATATTGGACTCTAATGAGGAAGAAGACATGTAATAAATGCCTACTATTAGCATTGGTCCAGTTCTTATGACTACCCCCTATGTATCTACTATTTCATCTATTAGGGTAGATACTTCACAATCAGTATCATCCACCTCCTAGGGCTTTCCCATTTAATAAAAGACCCCTTTGGTCTATACTAGGAAGCCCAAGGCTCTCACAATCAGCCCTATAATTCATACATCTCAAGGCTTACATACTCTACCTCCAAGTTCATAGCCATCAAGATAATATGAAGTTGTCATCAAGGACATAACAAATGATTTAGATGAAGATGTTGAGTTATAGACATCCAAAGCTAATAGTCTTCATATTGACCACATTGAGCTTTATCTCTAAGCTACTTAGAGTTTTTATAGTTTTCCTTTGACTTCAATTTTTATTATTGATCAGATACCCATCTCTTCTATGAAAGTTCCCATTCCCTCTACTGCATCCACCCCCTTTTTTCCTTCCACCTCTACATCTATTCCTTCCATTTCCACAATCACCATTGATCCCTCTGTTATCACTACCATGCCATTTCCCATGATTATTCCCTCTATACCTACTAGTAATTTTACTATGAGAGTTCACAAAAAGAAGAAGGAAACCAAGAAAGTGTAGACTACTCTAGCCACCCCCCAATTTCATGTTCAATCTACATAGATCTCCCTTCAACCCCCCACTTCCAATTCTATAGAAGAAACCACAATAACTAGCACAAGTAAGGAATGGAAGGCCAAACCTCAAATAGTTGTAATCCACCCACTCTCTCAATTTTGAGGAGTGGACTAGTCAAAAATAATATGGCCTTCCTTGCTTGATGTCTGACAAAGGCTAGTAAGAAGCAAAAAAAAGTAGAAGAGACTAAGAAATAAATTTTTGTTACAGCTAATGATATACCCCTCAATATTTTGCTTTGGGCCATAGATTTGAGGAGTCAATATTCTCTATTAATCATGGGATATACTAAGAAGGGGTGAATCAATATATCATATGTCTATAAAACTTTCCCTTAATCAAATTCCACTTAACTAAATATTCAAAATATGCAATAAAACTAAAACAATAAAGACCACACAAGATAGAGAGAGACACCAGATATAACATAGAAACCCAATGTGTGAAAAACCATGGAGAACAATCTCAAGTATATGAATGAGAACCAACTAAAACAATATTTTCAAGTACCAACTTGCAGGAGCACCAACCCCTTTGTTGAGCACCAACACAACAACTATTCATGAGCACCAACCCATAGGAGCACCAACCCCTTTGTTGAGCACCAACCCACAGGAGCACCAACCCCTTTGTTGAGCACCAACACAGCAACAATTTGTGAGCACCAACCCCTTTATGTATACCACACAACTATCTCTCAATGTTGTTATCTCAACAAATGATAATTCATTACAATATCTCTTTCCTCTCTCACCTTTTCTCTTCTAAGCTAGATATAACAAATGCAAATCATATTCATCTCTCACAATGCTCTTCTAAGCTAGATATTATAATATCTAATCAAACTCTATCTTCCACATTACAAATGGCTTCTCAAGCCTTTATTTATATCTTTCCAAATGACCTTTGGCCTTCCCCCTTTGTGACCCTTCAATCCTCATGGAAAATGGCACCAAACTTGTATGACCCTTCATATCCTTGCCTTTGAAAAGTCATGTGGTGACCCTTCATGAGAAAAAGTATCCTTCCCTCTTTTGTCTTTACCTTGGTGACTTTTCATATTCCTCAAAGTGTCCCTTCATGAGAAATTGTGCCCTTCCTCCTTTGTCTTCACTTGGTGACTCTTGGAATTCCCCAAGATGACTCTTCATGGGAAAATGTGTCCTATTCTTATTTTGCCTTTACCTTGTGACTCTTTGACTTCTCCATGGGCCCTTATTTTGTCTTATATGCAACCAAAAATACATTAATTAATATTAAATAAATACTAACACACATTAGCCAAGATATATTCATTACAAACATCATTAAATGTAATGGGGCCTTTATCACCAATAATGCTAGACCTTTGACATCAATGATAATATTTCCAACAATCTCCCCCTTTGTCATTGATGGTAACCTCAATCCTAAAACTGACACATCCTATCACCTACACATACTATCATTTAAAAACATACAATAACTCCCCCTTACTGCAGTAACCTGTACCTTTCCTTGTACCTTTTTTGCACCTGTACCTGTACCTATTATTCTCCCCCTTTGACATCAATGGTAAAGGGCATACCTAGATATAAAAATTAGCTCCCCCTTAACTAATGTTGAACCTCAATGGTAGGAAGTAAAATAAATTACTCCCAACTCCTCTTGTAGATCTTTGAATGTATCCTTTGATTATGCCTTTGAGAAGATATCTGATAATGCATATAAATCTTTGCCTATTCTTTGAGCATCTACAATCAACTCATTTGAATATTTTCTTCTAATATCACAACCTTCTACATAAAACTTTAATGTGTATCCCTAAACACATATTTGACTTACACTCAATAGATTATGCTTAAGACTTTTTACATACAAAACATCTTTAGTCTTGGTTCTACCATAATCCAAACTCAAAGTACCTTTTCCAGCTATCTTGGTAGTGGTTTTATCTTTAAATTTCACTATGCCACCATTGATATTATTTAGAGTTATGAACTTACTCTTATCTCCTATCATATGCCTTGAACATCTGCTATCAACGAACCATGGCTGATCTTCTTTTCTTGCATGTAAAGTTGTTTGTACCAACATAGAATCTTCAAGTTGTTTCTTCTACCATGAACATGTCTGAGCCTTCTTCTTGATGAATGGAGCTTTGAAACTCTGATCCTTATTGATTGAATCTACATGAGTATCCTTCTCCTTATTTATAAAACTATTAGATCTTTTTCAACATTCTAATTTCTTATGACCATAATCATTTGAAACACTTTAAAACTTTTAAACACTGCATATGCAAGAATCATTCTAATAACCTCAAACCTTAACACTGGTGTAAAATTTTCTTCAAAAATCTATCCCTCAAAAGATATACAAATTAATCTATCAACTCACCTTCTTGTCATGCAACATAACCAAGACCCAATAGTTTCCACCATGCTTCAATTTTTCTTAAAAGTGTCTCCTTGAAGCCTAGAAGAGACACCCCACACAAAGGGTTCTAGAAATAAATCTCAAGAGATTCCCACATCTCCTCTATTTCTTCCTTATGTCTTTCTCTTAGAATTAATTTAAACATGTCTAACATTTTTGACTTACTGACCTTAACATTTATGATGTTTTTCATCTTCTCAACTTTTGCAACTATCTTATCTTGATAAAGCTCATGCTCAAATGTAACAAGAGATTCTTCACAATCCTTCCTATCTGATTCTTTATCTACTATAAAAAGTAATTCATTTTCACTCTTAAACTCAACTTGATCAACCTTTACTATTTTAGGTCTCCAAAGCTTAATTTGACTTTTATCATATCTTTTAGGGGATCTGTAGCCTTTGACATACTTTTAATATCTCTTTACTTTTTTTGGACATAATTTAGCAATATGGCCAACCTTATGACAATAAAATAAAACAACATTTCTCATACCTTATTTTTGAATGTGATTGAGATCTCCCTTTGACTGATTGCTTCTCCTCATATAATCTCTTGCCCTATAACCAACATGATGACAAACAAAACAATGGCCATGAAAAGAATTTGAAAACTTAAAAGCATTGGGATACCTAATTAGCTTCTTTGATTTGCCTTCAAAACTTGCATCCTTATTTCCTTGGACTAATATTTCATGATCTTTCTCAACCTTGATTATAAGCTTCTCATGATTTTCCTTTAAAGAACCTAACTCAACCTTCAACTAATTACACTCTTCTTCTCTTGATTTTAAACTTGAATTTGCAACCTCTAACTGATTCTTAAGATCCTAAATAAATATCTTATTTTCTTTTACTTATATAGCCAACTTAGAATCCAAGATACACACCTATTCCTTAAGAGCCTCAACCACATATTTCAACTCTTGATTCTCCTTCTTTAGCTACTTGGCCATCTTATGATTTTTTTTTATCTACCTTCAAGCTGTTAAACCCTTTCTGAAGGAACCTGCTCTGATACCAATTGTTAAGCATGGGATATACTAAGAGTGGGGGTGAATTAGTATATCATATGTCTATAAAACTTTCCCTTAATCAAATTCCACTTAACAAAACATTCAAGATATGTAATAAAACTAAAACAATAAACACCACACAAGATAGAGAGAGACACTAGATATAACGTGGAAACCCAATGTGGGAAAAACCATGGAGAACAATCTCAATTATATGAATGAGTACTAACTCAAATAATATTCTCAAGCACCAACTTGCAAGAGCACCAACCCCTTTGGTGAGCACCACCACATCAACTATTCATGAGAACCAACCCACAAGAGCACCAACCCCTTTGTTGAGCACCAACCCACAAGAGCACCAACCCCTTTTCTGATCACCAACACAATAATAATTTGTGAACACCAACCCATAGGAGCAGCAACCCCTTTGTGTCTATCACACAACTATCTCTCAATGTTGTTATCTCAACAAATGATAGTTCATTACAATATCTCTTTCCTCTCTCACCTTTGCTCTTCTAAGCTAGATATAAAAAATACAAATCATATTCATCTCTCACAATGCTCTTCTAAGCTAGATATTACAATATCAAATCAAACTCTATCTTCCACATTACAAATGGCTTCTCAATCCTTTATTTATAGATTTCCAAATGACCTTTGGCCTTCCCCCTTTGTGACCCTTCAATCCTCATGGAAAATAGTGGCAAACTTGTATGACCCTTTATATCCTTGCCTTTGAAAAGTCATGCGGTGACCCTTCATGAACAAAAGCATCCTTCCCTCTTTTGTCTTTACCTTGGTGACTTTTCATATTCCTCAAAGTGTCCCTTCATGAGAAATTGTGCCCTTCCTCCTTTGTCTTCACTTGGTGATTCTTGGAATTCCCCAAGATGACTCTTCATGGGAAAATGTGTCCTATTCTTCTTTTGTCTTTACCCCATGACTCTTTGACTTCTCCATGGGCCCTTATTTTGTCTTATATGCAACCAAAAATATATTCATTAATATTAAATAAATATTAACACATATTAGCCAAGATATATCTATTATAAACATCATTAAATGTAATGGGGCCTTTATCACTAATAATGCTAGACCTTTGACATTAGTGACAATATTTGCAACATTATAAAATGTCAAGCTATAAGTTCATTGAGATCCCCTCTAAGTCCACTTTGTTTTACCCCCTAATTGTTACAATATAAATATTAAAAAAGAGAAAACTTAAAGATGACCAAGGTACATGCATCATCCTTTAAGAATGACAATTGATGTTCTCCCTCACTAAGAGGTAGAGTAGGTAGCCAAGGTAGTCTATATATGAAAAAAATATTTTAGAGCTATCTCAATCACACAAGGATACTATGGTGGCCATTCATGAAGGCATGGATCTATATTGGAAGGAAATAGAAGAGGAGGTATAGGAATAATAGGCATAGATTGAGTAGCTCAGAGAACAATCTAGCACAGTGCATATTCATGTGTTATCAAAGCTAAGGTTTAGGAGGCCACATCAAAATGTTAAAATTCATTAATAGACATGGAATTTATGAAGGCTGATATGGTACCTCATGTGAACCAATAAAATAAACTCTACAACTCTTTGGTTTAAGACAATGCCATGCTTAAAATATTAGTTGTCTACATAGGCAACTCATTATATAGCCATCTTGACTTAATGACCAAACTCAAGGCATATAATGACCTAAATCTAGTTTTAATTAGGCATGAAGAGGTAAAAGAGTGGTTTAAATAAATTTTATCTTTAATTATATAGTACAAAGTACATGAGGCTCAGCTTCTCTAAATTTTTAATGAGCTAAAATTGTCTAAGGCAAGAGATTCTATGGGAAAACTGATTAGTAGAATTAATTTTGATAAAATTATCTAGGAGGCCATAGAGAGATTCAAATAGAAAATAAAAGGCTTGGAAATATATAGAATATAATTAGAGTTAAGCAAATTTAGGAGGAAGGTGACTGAATTTGAGATTTTTATGAGTAAGTTCTAGTTGACTAAATATGAACATGCAAAACTCCTTGGGTAAACCAAGAGACTCCACCAGCTATCATTGCTTAACTTATATATTATTCACCAAAAGCATGAGGCAAAACAAAAAATATATGATCTTAAAGAGGTGAAAAATAAGTAGACTTTTGGTAGTGTTGTTATATCTTCATCTTCTACTTTGACTTCCACTCTTACTAAAGCACATGTAACACTTCAAACAACACAACCTTAGCCTTATGCATATCTAACTCATATATTAACATGTATATTAATATTATCCTTGTAATTAGACAAATAATTATAAAATTAAATTTTTATTTTCTTGTACATGTACATGTTGCATACTTTTGTAAAGTCAATTTGACTATTTATAGCTTTTTAAGCTTTTTTTAGATGGTTTTAGACCATAAGTTAGAACTACATGTTCTAACTACCACATGTAATAATCATGTATAGACTTGGGGGATGAGGTGACCCCTTTCCCAAGATATACAAATATAATTTTCCCCCCAAATTTATGTTTGTCAAAAAAAATTAGAATACAGAGCAATGATCCATTTGGTGATCAAGCGAAGTGTTTTGAGATTTTCTTTCCAATGTTGTGTTATTATTTTTTATTTCTATGGTTATTTGCTTTAATAATATTTAGTGTGATAAAGATACAAATATATTCTTGATTTATTTGATTAATATGTTAATCCTAGATGTGTAATAACTATTGAATATTGGTTAATGTATTGATTGAAATAGTTAGGTTAGATTGAATCATATTTCTAGATGTGTACTAGTGTTTTCTTAGTGTAGTTTTCTGAGTGTGTGCTACATCTACCTTAGATAATTCATTATTCCCAAGCCATAATATCCTAATTTAAGGGTTTGTAATAGTTTCCATAATAGGAACAACCTTTATCTGAGGTAGGTGAACTTCCTACATCTTCTTTTCCTTTGACTCCTTAGCCATGTTTATTTGCATGTGTGCGATTACTGCTAGCAACATACATTAGTTTTAAGAAAATATAGGTTTGTCCAAAAACCAACTAGGGAAGTAATTCGTGAGACCCAAATGGATTTATTATCTACCATACCTTATTCTCCTTTTTTTGTTTTGTTATAAAAGAGTTTCCCACTCTAGATTAGAATCTAGCCACCCGTCCAATTCACATAAGAACTCACTCTATTAGAAAGCCACACCTCCATCCAAAAACCTTGTTATCAACCTGAATACCCTACTAATTATTCTATAAATAGGTTTTCAAATACTACATAACTTTAACTTATGCCCTGGAGTGGAGTTTAACTCCATTGAGATCCTAAAATGTTAGACGTTACCTTGTTATGATTATGTTGTGCATAAAACCTTCATCAACAAGATCTACAAAGGTAAGTAATATCCTATTGAGTTATCTTTTTTTATAGATATGGGGGAGGGTAGGGGGTGAAATTCCCCTTAGTATAATAATGAAGATACTTTCCTAAAATGTTAGGGGCCTAAATGTTGCTAACAAGAGGCATCTGGTAAGATTTCAATTGGGAAAGTTGGGTTGTGATCTTTTTTATTTTGAGAAAAAAATTTGAAATTAAATGAGGCTAAATATATTATGAGTAAAATTTGGCATATATGGAAGGATTTTTTTATGAAATATTATAGGTTTTCTATAGGCTTGGCTATCATTTGGGCCCCTCACAAAGTTTGGATGGATCATTATTATTTTGGGGCTAATTGGCAGCTTTGTAAAGTATCAAATATTTCTTCTAATTTGTCTTCATTTATTTTTAATGTGTATCAATCCAACTCTGTGACCCTCAAATTATAGTGATGAAAAGATATTTTTGGGTAGATATATATTTTAGATAATGAAAACTATGTTATTGGTAGAGATTTCAATGCCATTCTAGATGGATTGGAGAAAAAATATTGTCTAGGGAGGTGCACCCAATCTCAAAAGGATTTCTCCAAATTTGTGGAATCAAATGAGTTAGTTGATATGATCCTAAAGAATGGATTATATAACATTATTGAAATATTTAGACCAATTTTTGGTCTCCTCTAAATTTTTGAAAAAGGACTAGATTTTAGAAAGTAATATTCTTCCTATTTCTAGTCTGGATCATGCTTTAATTGAGCTTTAGATTTTGGAATACAAGGCTCCTCCTCTTTGCCCTTTCAAGTTCAAACATATGTTGTTGTGTGACCTACCCATTCATGATCTAGTAAAATAATAGTGGAACAAGGCTCCTCACCTATATGGTACCAAAATGTATGTGATGAGTTAACAACCTATCTACATTAAGCCCTGTCTAAAATGTTGGAATCAAGTGAGTTTCAAAAACATTTTCAAAGAAATTAAAAGGGTGAAATTGAAGATGAATATCATAAATCAAACTTTAATGGAAATAGGGATGGATGAAAATTTGTATAATATATAAAAATATCTCTTGGATGAATTAGTTGAGCTTCATTTGAGGGAGGAAGTACATTGGAAATAAAAATAGTGGGAGTTGTGGCTCAAAAATGGGGATAATAATACAAAGTTTTTTCACAATTCCACTTGAGATCAAATATTGTATAACCATATTTAAAGTATTTCATCTATGTATGGGGTTTTATTAAAATATTACTCAAGAATTAAAAAAGAGGTAATAGGTTTCTTCCAAGATATGTTGTGCTTCACTAAACCTTCTTCTCTTAATGCTCAAACCAATAGCTTGTATTATACCCTTACATTGGTTTCAAATTAGAAAAAAGCAAGATGATGTCCCAATTTTTTAATTAATAGAACACTATGTGGTTTTATCAATGAGAAGGGATAAATATCTTGGGTCGAATGGAATTCCTACTACCTATTTCAAATATTTCTAGGACATTGTGGGTGATGAGGTAGTGAGCACGTTCAATGAATCCCAAGTGAAACAAAAATTAGCTCCAGATATTAACAATACATTTATCTCTCATTCTAAAAGGGGATATTCAATACACATTCATTGATTTCAATCCTACCTCCTTTTTAAATACCATCTAAAAAATCATCTCTAAAGCTATTGATATCTGTATTAATCCTATTGTTGATTCATTAATTTCTAGAGAATAAGGGCATTTTGTCCCAGACAAAAAAATTCAAGAAGGGATTATAATAACACATGAGGTCATTCATTCTCTTCTTTATAATCATAAGAAAGGTATGATTGTGAAATTCGATATCAACAAAACTTATGATAGAGTAAATTGGAGGTTTCTAATTAAAGATATAGAAAAAATTAGGTTTGATAAAAGATGGTATAATTAGGGTTTTAATTTTATATCTAGTACATGGTTTTTAGTCTTAGTCAATGGAGAAACATCAAGGTTTTTTGAAGTGTCTAGATGATTAAGTCAAGGGGATACTCTATCTCTCTTTATTTTATCCTTATGGTAGAAGCCCTTGGTTGGGCTATCTTAAGGGCTCTTACTGATGGAAGATTGAAGGGCGTTATAGTTGTTGATGATGTGGATAGATTCACTACTCAATAGTTCATGGATGACACAATGAGTTATGGTTTTAATTCTATTTAAGAGGAATATAACTTTAAGAAAAAAATTCTTAGTTATGAGTTATCTTTGGGATAATTGGTGTGGCTAAATATGAAAATTATTTTTTGAATGTATAAAACATAGTGAAAACTCACATTATCAATATATTGAATAATAAGATTGTTTCTATTCTTTAAAAATACCTTGGAGTCCCTCTTTTTGGTGGGGATGGGAATGTGAGATTATGGGATAACTTACTATCCTCTTTCTAGGATAGGCTAGCAGCTTGAAAGAGAAGATGGATTTATTTATTAGGCATAATCATGTTGATCAAACTAATCCTCAATGCACTCCCAATTTATATTATGTCAGTGTTTCTTTTGCCTACTAAGGTGCTTAAGGAAATCAACCAAATCATGAAGGATTTCTTGTGGTAAGGAGTTGTAGATAAAAATAAATTTCCTCTTCTAAAATGGGATAAAGTGTGTTTACCCCAATTAGGTGGAGGAGATGGTATTAAGAAGTTAAACTTTAAAAACTTGGCCTTGGGGAAAAAGCTAGTTTGGGGTATGGTTTCCTAGACACAGACACTATGGAATAAGCTTATTTAGCATAAATAATTTAGGGATTTTGATTCTAATAATATAATCTCTATTAATAATCCCCCTAGGGGTTCAAAGCTATGTAATTTCACTCTCAAGTGTCACCTTATCATTGCAAATCATGTATTATGGATAATCAATAATGGGCACAAAAATAATTTTTAGGAAGACTAGTGGAATGGACACAAGACGATCCAAGAAGTGATGAGTTTAGAATAGCCAAAAGCCTTAATTTATAACATTTTGGGAAGTAAGGTATGTGACTACCTATAGCCTCATCCTTGGGCTAGGATGATGAAATGGAAATGGAAAAATCTAGAAGATACCCATATTTCATATTTGCAGTACTATTCAAACACTTTCGAAATATAGGATTTGGATGTCTGCGAATTTTGGCAAGTCAAAGCCCGCCCAGGGCGTGGGCGCTGGAGAAGATGTGGACGTGACAGCTGTAGCTGTCGTTGGAACAGGGGAGGCGAGTGGGGGGCCGGCATTGCCTTCCTATGATGGAGACCCTGTTTACCGTGGAGAAAGACCTAAAATAACTAAAGTTAATGGATGCTTCCCGAGGAGCAATGACAGGCCGATCCTGGTGGTCCCTCAAGCAGCGGTCAGAGAGGATGTGGAATACTTGACAGGCCATGCCTTGATTTGCAATTTTTTGGGTCTCAGGATTTCACAGTCAGCCTTGGAATCCTGGATGAGGCGCACCTGGCATGTGGAGGGAGACATTGATATAATGCTGGCTGCCAACAGTTACTTTCTGGTAAATTTCTCTTCCATTTCTGATAAAAATCGCATTTTTGAGGGAGGACCATATTTTTATGACCGCATAGGGCTGTTCATTAAACCATGGCATGCTGGGTTTAACTCGGCGGAGGATTTGCCTGCTAGTGTTCCTGTATGGGTCCGTCTCCCACGATTGCCTCTGGAGTTTTGGCGGGAAGACATTTTGCACCAAATTGCTGCATTACTGGGAATGCCAATTGAAGTTTCTCATCAGTCACTGGACAAAAAATTTATTTCTTTTGCCCGTATCTGTGTGGAAATCAATCTAAACAATCCACTACCAGAATCTATAGAGATTTGCTTAGGGGAAACATCCTGGATACAACAAGTCGATTATGAAGCCATTCCTTTTCGTTGCAGAATTTGTCATGTATATGGCCACTTACATAGACAATGCCCTCAGGGTGGGAGATTCAGTGGGGTGGATTCTCAGAAAGGAAAGGCTGCTGATATGCCATCTCAGAGAGATGCCTCAACTTCTTTACCTGGGACCGTAGTGACAGGCATTGGCGCCCCAAAAGGGGTAGAGGCGTCCTTAGACAAGGGGGGAGCTCCAGGCCTGGATAGGGAGGGCTTCTCCCAAGTTCGTCGGCGTGGGAGAGGGCGCAGCCAGAGGGGGAGAAACCAGGACAGAACTGCGAGCTCGAGTTTTAACAGGTTTGAAGTCCTTGATGGTATGGTTATAGAGGATGGTGTCATCCCCAATGAGGTGGGAGGTCTCCCAGGGAATGAAGCAAACAACACTCATATAAACCAACCTCAGGACATGGTGTTTCAGCAAGGACAAGGAAGCGAACAGGGGATAGACGCTAAAAGCATGGAGGACATTTTGGAACAGCAAACCAAGGATTGCAGCTGGGCCGATCAGGTGAAAGAGAGAGAGGCTCCTCGAAAAGATAAAGGAGTAGGAGAGGCCCTGGGGCTGATGCAAAAACCTTTTAAAAAGGTTTCCTTTTCTACACCTTCCAAACCAGGGTGCAAAAAGGATCAGGAGAAACTCAAGCGTGCAGGTGATTTACTGGTGGAGTCTGGAGAGGTGAAAACCTTGGTTGAACACTTCACCCAATCTACTCAATGATTGTGTTGTCTTGGAATGTGAGGGGGCTGCATAGTGTCCCCAGATAAAAACTATGCGGAATCTAATCTTTGCTCACTCTCCGAATATTTTATGTATCCAGGAGACGAAGATGTCAGTTGATGCTATGTTAGAAAAGTCTTCCAAAATCTGGGAGGCTGGCCAATGCCAATGTGTGGGGGCGCTTGGTAGTGCAGGTGGGTTAGCAATTTGCTGGGACCCGGTAAAGCTTACACCAATCCACTGGATGGCAACTATCTCGACACTATCCATGATTGCCTCTTCGCCAGAAACTGGAGAGATGGTTCTGATCACAAATATTTATGCACCTGGAAATACACAAGGCCAATTGAAGCTGTGGGAACACTTATGCTACATTCGTAGCTGCTGCCCTTATCTCCCATGGATTATGTGTGGAGATTTTAACGTTGTCCTAAATTTAGAGGAGAAGAGAGGGGGGATAACTCGGCTTGACTCGTCTTCGAAGCTTCTTAGACTAAACATGGAGCGGCTGCGCCTCTCAGATGTGAAACCCACAAATGGGAGATTTACTTGGAGCAATAGAAGACCTGGTAAGGATGCCATTTCTGAGTGCCTAGATAGATTTTTGGTTTCTTCTTTCTGGCTGTCTAGTGCTTTCTCCATTGCTTCTGAAATCTTGGATTGGCGGGGATCCGACCATTGGCCCATCAAACTCACAACTAACTTCATCAGTCGACCCAAGCGACCCCCCTTTAAATTTCAGTTAATGTGGCTCAGGGACTTATCCTTGCATACACTTATGCCCCATTGGTGGAGGCAGGGGAATCCTGAGTATGGAACAGCCATGTACTCCTTTGTTAAGAAGCTTCAATATGTCAAAAGGAAGTTACAGGTTTGGAACAGAACCAATTTTGGTAATATGAATACTATGAAGAAGGCAGCCCAAGAAAGGCTTGACAGTATTACTAGGAAGATTTTGAACAATGGCTTGACTGAAGAGTTGCATAAGGCTGAATTTGATGCTTTAAAGGAGCTTAATGAATGGGAAATGCGTGAATAAATCTTTTGGAAGCAGAAAGCCCGGATCGATTGGCTGTAGGAGGGAGACAGGAACATGGCCTTCTTTCATAAATCGGTGCAGGCAAGGCGCAACAAGAACTATATAGCAGCTCTTGTTACCAAGGAGGGCGTTAGTACCTCTTCCGCTGCTGCCATAACGGAGGAAGCTGTTCGTTTTTACATGGAACTTTTTTCTGAAGAAGGTTCTACAGCTGATTTGGAGAGGGAAAAGGTGTTGTCCTGCATTCCGCACATTGTCACGGCTGATATGAATTCAGCTCTCTTGAAACCTATTGAGAAGGCGGAAGTGGAAAAAGTGGTCTTCACTATGAGTAGAGGGAAGGTGCCAGGTCTGGATGGATTTCCGGCTGAGTTTTTTCAGGAGTTTTGGGAGATTATATGCCATGACTTAGTGGAGGTTGTGCAAGAATCCTACCGCAACAAGGAGTTGCTCAGAGCGATCAATGCTACCTTTCTGGTCTTGATCCCGAAGAAAGATCAGGTTAGTCAGATGGATCACTTTCGGCCTATAGCTCTCTATAACACGGTGTACAAGATTATTACTAAACTCATAGCAGAAAGGTTGAAAGCTTGCCTCCCAGCGGTTATTTCGGAGGAACAAGGGGGCTTTGTGGCGGGAAAGCAAATTCTGGATGGTGTGGTAATTGCCTCAGAGGCCATCCACTCTATGAGTGTTTCCCAACAGAGAGCTATGTTTGTTAAGCTGGACTTGGCTAAAGCATATGACAGGGTTGATTGGGGTTTCATGCAGAAGATCCTCTTGGCTTTTGGTTTTTGCCAGGACTGGGTTAGTTGGGTGTGTAGCTGTGTGACTACGCCTTCATATTCGGTTCTCATTAATGGGACTCCTTCCAAATTGTTTGGAGCTTCTTGCGGGTTACGGCAAGGGGATCCGCTATCGCCTTACCTGTTTATTCTTTTGGCTGAGGGCCTGGGGAGGCTCATAAAATCTCAAACTTTGCAGGGTTGGATCCAGGGATGGAAGTGGGGTAACGGGGCTGCCACGCTGACTCACCTCCAGTTTGTGGATGACACCATCATAGCTGGGCTCGCTCGTATCAGGGAGGCGCAGGCGTTCCGGGGTGCTTTGGACACTTATTTATTAGCGTCGGGACAGCAGTTGAATGAGCAAAAATCCTCCATCTATTTCTTCAATACACCTGTTTCTATTCAGCACAGGATTTCTACTATATTGAGATTCCAACCTCAGTCTCTTCCAGTGATTTATTTGGGGATTCCCATCGTGGTGGGCAGCCAGCCTCGGCTGTTCTAGCAAAACATTCTGGACAAGTTAAGACAGAAGGTGAATCATTGGACTCACAGGTGGCTCACGATGGCTGGACGTGTGACACTTCTTCAGTCGGTCATCCAAGCTCTTCCCATATATCGAAGCATGGTCCAAGTGGCTCTGAAGTACTTCCTCCATGAGTATGATGCGCTATCCAGGCAATTTTTGTGGAGTGGCAACCTTAGAAATTCTAAATGGAGCTTGATCAAGTGGAGCACAGTGTGCAGGCCCAAAAGAGAAGGTGGTCTTGGACTAAGGTCGGCCATCCTGGCCAGCCAAGCCCTTGCGGCTAAGCTGTACTGGAGGTGGTGTACTAATCAGCCCCAGCTATGGGCTCGTATTCTTTGGCTAAAATATTTACCTGGGGTGCGCCCGACTGAGATTCCTAGGTACCCCATTGAGGGAAGGGGCTCTATGGTGTGGAGCACCCTCAAATTGGGAGCTTCTCTGGTGCAAGATAAACTTTTTTGGATATGCAATAGTGGCACGAAGGCATTATTTTGGGATGATTCTTGGAATGGTTTCCTCCCGCTTGCTAGCTCACACCCCCATTTACAGGACCTGAGGGAGGCTTTCCGTATTGCTGGTTGGGATACTGTGGAACATTATAAAGAAGCGGTTCAGATGGGAAATGCCAGTGTGTATGTGTGGAAGCAGGAGAGGACTTGGCCGCAAGGGGGAACTATTGAGGACAGACAGGAACTTCTTCAGATTCTGACACAAAGAGACTGTAGCTCGCTGCATGAGGACGATACCTTGGCTTGGGGGGGTGATTCCAGTGGTCTTTATACTGTTTCTTTCGGTTACCAGACATTGATTACGAAGCAACTTGGAGCTGAGGATTTTCTGTGGAGTAGGAAAATCTGGAATCCTGCTGCTTGGCCTAAATGCAATTTTTTCTTGTGGACTCTCACCTATAGGAGGTGTCTCACTTGGGATAATCTCAACAAACGTGGCTTCCAAGGACCTTCATTCTGCTTGCTGTGCTGGGATAGCGAAGAGAATGGAGAACATTTATTTTTTCAATGTACTTACGCCAGAGCGCTTTGGCACTTATGGTGGGACGCTTGGGGACGCCCCTGTTGGCATGCTAGATCCCTGAATGAGTTTTGGCAGCGCCTGGATAGTCCCCCCAGCAAGGCGTCCTTTCTAAAGAAAGCGTGGACAGCGGGTCCTTCCTTTATTTTGTGGCACCTCTGGCTTGAAAGGAACAGAAGACTTTTTCAGGAGCGCAGCCTGTGTATAAGCAAGTTGTGGCTGAGAATTCTGGTGGCGCTTCAGGAGACTCTGCACGCTAAAGGGGAATGGTGCGATGTCTTGGAGGAGCCAGATGCCTCTGTTTTGGGCCGCCTCTCCCTAGGCGTGCCTTTGGCTGTGCGCCCCTGCATCCCAGCTCGCCCTTCGACCTCCAGCAAGCAAGGAATGCGCCCGATTAGTCGTGCTGGTCGCTGGCTGCCGCCGGTGGAAGGTGTGGTCAAAGTTAATGTGGATGGGTCTGCTCGTGGGAATCCTGGGGACGCTGGGATTGGTATCATTGCCAGAAATTACTCAGGTAAGGTCTATTTTTTACTTTTGGAGTATAAGGGATACCATACTAACAATTGTATGGAGGCGAAGGCTATCCTGGAGGCTTTGAGAATTTGCAGTAAGCAGGGGATATACAGCATTGTGTGTGAATCAGATTCGCAGGTGGTGATTAACCTGCTTAACAACTCATACTCCGTTTGTATGGATTGGAAACTCGGAGTGATTATTAACCAGATTAGACAGTTAATCCCATTTTTTGAATTAATTTCTTTTAGACACATTCCTCGAGAATGGAATGCTGTGGCCGACCGTCTAGCTAAATGGGCCACAGATCACGGACCAAATTGGGCCATTCATGATCAGTGCAGGCTTCCTGCTGATTTGATTCCGAAACTGACTCAACTGCTTGAGCAGGATTTGAGAGTGTAATTCCGTCTTTTTGGTGCTTAATAAATTTTTACCCCCTCTTTAGTTGCATATTTGCAGTACTATTGGGAGTTTTAACATTTTTAGGGTTTTACTATGTAAATCATAAGCTAGATTAAGGGGACATGTCTATTGTTAATCTAGAATAAATTGGAAATTATTGATTCTATGGAACTTTCTAAAAATAATAAGCATAAGGATAAAAGCAAATTATCTAGATATACACAGTTTTTTGCAGATTAGGGTACTAAAAATGGTTGAGCAAATAGAGGAATATTTCATCTATTATCTATTTTTTGAGATCTGGATCTAGATATTAGTACCCCTTTTAGGATAGTAGCACCTATGGTGTTGTTATCTAATTTTGGTGCTATTTTCCTTTCTATAGTGGTTGTCCATAACTTTCAAGAAAGTTGTAGGAGTTCCTAGAGGTCCTATAGATGATTCTGTGATGCAAGAGCTCATATGTGTCACTATTTTGGTTGATTCTTCTCCAAAACCTAATGAATAACTACACACATGAAACAATGAACTAATCAAATGAAAATAGAAAGGAAAAAGTGGGTTTGGGATGTTATGATCATGTATAGTAGAACCCCTATTATCTTGGCCACTACCTACATTAACACCAATTTGAGGGGTCTCAAATCACATGTAGTTCCCCTTAAGGGAGTGTGCATCATCAACTTACATAGTATGCTAGAATGAATTTCTCTTAGGCCCTTCTTTGATTAAGCATGAAAATTCTTATTTGTGAAATCTAAGTAGTATTGAGATTATTTGAGTTGTATGATTGGTTAATTTTATGTAAATAAGTACCAAAATAGTAAGTTCTACATGTAAAATGCCTTGTGAGGATATTTATATAGGAATATCTTCATTTGGAATATAATACCTTATTCTATGGCTAAAAATTCATGAAAAATATATAAAAACATAAGATAAGGGTCACATAGGGGTTAGGACTCAAACAAAAGTGAAAGGGCCCATCAAACACTGAATCCAAAAGTGGACACTAGTGTCATGTGGCACTACTATCTTGAAAGTGGTGCTAATTTCATGTTGATGCCTAAATGTGTACCATAGGTTCCCAGAGTGTTTAAAAAACACTTCTCATTTTATAATTCTAGGAATTCAGAGCATGAGTTGTGGGTTGTGATAATCCTATTATATGTTGGTAAAATAGAGGTAGAATAGGTGACTATTTCATAATATTTATATTAAGTGGTGGTTGGGAGACACCATGGACAAATAGCATATCTATGTAAAATATGTAGAATAATATGCTAATAATAGTGAATTATAATTAAGAACTAATCTAAGATGGATAGTCATAATGGCCATTAAACTAAGGTGATCTAGTTAAAAAAGAGAAAAGGAAGGGTATGGCAAAAATAAATATGTTGTTGGTCTTGTTTCATAAATTATGTCAAAGTTAAAATGTCTTTTGAACATGAATTTAGACAATGTATGAAGTAAAATAGATTAAGCCAAAATCATAACATACATTAGGTAGGATTCAAAGGAAGGTATGAAATGATGCAAATAGGAACCAACTTTACTTTATAGATTCACGCTTTTAAGTAAACAACATTAGTCCAAATGAAAAAGAAGTGTATAAAATGAAATAAGCCTAAGAACCTTTAACTAATCTATCATAAGCACAAACTAGTAACTCTAAATTCAATATACACATCTAGAATAAATAAGAACCATTCAAATCTGAAAGTGAAACCAAAATACTAAGAGGGAAACCATATAGAGCTTCACACAAGCAAATACTAGACAATATTTGTAAAATTCCTTATTTATATTAAATACTCAGAGTTTATAAAGTAATTTGGTTCTAATAAGCCCCCCTTTTGACAATTGGCAATGTTCATTATATAGCATGTAAGGAAGCATGTTGATTAGTCCTAATCTAATTACATTTGTACAAGTCTATAGGATAGATGTCCTTTTAAATGTTTCATAACAAATGATCTTTTCTAGTGAATTGACCTATAGATAATCTACGCTCCCACAAATTGAACATGTTTATATAAATGAATATCCTATTTCAAAATATTATTCAATGTTGGCTACAATAGGAATATTCCTATTTCACTTGATTTAGGACCTAATAGCTAATGATGTGTTTTATAATTATTGTTGTAGGGTCTTTGTTATTCATTGTGGTTACCCACTACCAAAATGGTTTCATATTCAAGTTGAAAATCCCTTTTAAAACTACTCACCAATGGATAATAGCTCAATTTTTTAACACATATGGAAATTCAAGCTCTCCTTTATATTACTAGGCTTGTAGGGTTTCTAATTTGGCCCATCACATTCAAATAGCTTTAACGTGGCATTTCCTTGGCATCCAGATCATTTTATTCATCTTTTTTCATTGCCTTTTAAAATTCGGATCTAGGTCCACTATTTTAAAATTGACATCCTTGTGGCCATCATTGGACATCCGTAAGAACATCTTTGATATTCATGTGACCATTAATTTTAATCATGTGATCAAGGCTCATTACTATGTTAAAATTGATGTCCTTGTGACTGTTATTTGATGTCTATCAGAATGTCATTGACGGTCACATGACCATTAATTTTAAACACATAGTTTGATATTTTTACTATGTTAAGATTAGCATCCTCATGACCATCATTTGATGTCTGTGAGAATGTATTTGATGGTCACATGACCATTAATTTTAACATAGGTATGGATATTGTTCACCAAGCTTGCCACTTATCCTCTTTTAATTTTCTCTATATTTTATGTGTGCCACATGTCAACTACTTGGGGATTCTAAGCTCTTGGTGCTGAGATCTATGGTTATGCCACATGTCAACTACTTAGGGATTTTGAGCTCTTTATACTGGGCTCCATGGTTATGTCACATGGCAATCCTAGAGAACCTTTGACTATTAAATGTGATCTTACTTTGTTTGATTTGGGTCTCCTACATAGAGTGTGTTGTAGATTGGGATCCAAGTATTTGAATGTGATTGGTCCCTGCACTTTATAAAAATATTACATTAGGATCGATCATGTATAAATGACTAAGCTAAGTTTTAAACAAAATAAATAAGACCTTGTGAATTAAAAAGGACTTAAAATAAAGAATTTTGACCAAGGCTTCATTCGTATTAATAAATACAAATTTTTAGTTTAAGGTTATTTTTAGTGCTAAGTAATCATGATATAAAAAAAGACCCTAATACTAATAAAAGGACCTAGGCATGAATATTTTGGACTAAGGCATTTTCCCAAGACAAAAATCTTGAAGGGAATTTCTCATGGGGAAAGGGTACTTTCAAGAGTTTGAAGGATAATTTGAGGAAGGCAAAGGACCATTTCAAAAATCTTGAAGGGTGAGTCTGAAGATAAGGTACCCCTTACAAAAAAACCTGAAGGTCATATCTAAAGAGAAAAGGACCATTTCAAAACTCCTAAAGGGTATCTTACACCAAAATTGAAGGGCACTTTCAAGAATCTAAAGGGAACTTTCAAAAGTTCTAAAGGGTCATTCTTTCAAGGAAATTATCTCAGACAAAATGTGTGACACATTTCACCTGAAGACTAATTTTTTTTAGACAAAATATCTGAAGGAAATGGAACATTAAAAACACAAGTCCTAAAAGGCACTTCTATCAGAAAAAATGTCTAAAATAAATCCTAGATAAAAAAACTTGAAAGGTACTTGTCTTAAACAAAAAGTTCAAAGGATAACTGGACTAAACATAAAGTCTGAAGGATAACTAGAAGAAACATAAATTTTAAAGGATAATTATTTTAGGACAAATTTTTGAATTAAAATCCTGAAAAGACATGTTAAAAAGGTAGAAACATATAACAAAAAGACCTTGAGAATAATAGAAAATACCAAAAGGGGGACTTAGGACATAAGATAGAATAAACATGGATGTTATACTAAGGTTTATTTGTGTTTAAAAACATGATTAAGTCTTAGGAAATAAAATAAACTAATCCCATAACATTATTAATTTGTTCTCACTTAAAATAAAATCTCCCACCAAATTCAAATTTGAATTAAAAGGCCTAGGTAAAATGTTAGGCCAGTGATTCAAAATATTAATCCATTATAGACCAAGGCTAGTACAGATCAATTAATCATTGAAGCACAAAAACCCTAAGCATGTTCATCTATAGATGGACTTCATTGAAACTGCATCTTGAAACAAAAATATCCATCTTCAACACTTTAGATAATATTAAACTAGAACCCTAAACAAATATGTTAGCCAAACTAGGTGTAGATGATCTTCAAATAAAAATAATGAACAAACATGTTACGACACTTTGATCAAGTAGATTTTCAATTCCAAGGCATAAATTTGCATAATTTGAAACACATGTCCCCATTTTTCAAAAATGGGGGTATGTTGACCTCAACATGTCTTAAGGCTCATAATAGAGAAAATATTAGGGATGATAGGATAAAGGACCTTAGGATTGGGAAAAGATGACCTGCGACTATTGGGGGTGTCAAAAATAGGGAAAATAAGACATAATAAAGATTAAAAGACTCAATATAACCATGTGAACAAGGAATATAACCATCACTAAGGCCCTTATGTAAAATCACAACAAAATATGGTACTTGTGGTTGATTGACCAAATTAGGGTCATTACATTTCCCCACTTTTTATTCTAGTAATAAAATGAAATGAAAATATAAATAAAATAGAAATGAATACCTATACTTACCTATGTGAATGTAATATGGATTTGGCCCACTTCTTGGCCAAAGAAGTGGATGAGAAATGGAGTGTAACATGTGAAGGGAAGCATATGGTGTGAATTCCCCTTTTACTAAAACCTTTTACTGAAATTGAGTAGGTAAATTAAATGCATGGAGAAACAAGGCTCACATGCCCCCACTCTAAATTTTAATATTTAAATTTAATGTTTGGAGATAATAAGGCTTACTTGTCCCCACTTTGAATATGAATAATTCAAACTAAATACGTGGATAAAATAAGGATGGCTTGCCCCTACTCTGAATTTGAGTGTGTAAACTAGGTCTAGTGTAATGATATGGATCAACCACAGTAGATGACCCTATGAACCAAAATTTTGAAAACATGGTAATGATATTTGTGATGATACTGGTTAAGATACTAGTGTAACTTGATAAATCTAAAAATGGGGACCAAGAACATGCACTCTACATGATTCTCCTAATCTTAATATTTGAGTGATGTAGTTGTGTATCTAAAAATATAAATGAATTGATATACCTATATGAGTTTACATATGAATACATGTGTATAATGGTGCATGTGTGTGTGTGTGTGTGTGTGTGTGTGTGTGTGTGTGTGTGTGTGTGTGTGTGTGTGTGTTAATGCCTGTGTAAACTTGTGTAGACCCACATGTTTGTATATCTAAAAATTTATACATTTGAATATTTGTGTAAACTTGTGTAGATATGTGTTTTGTATCTCTAAAAATATGTGAATCTTGATGCTTATGTCACTTGTGTATACCTTTGTTTCTATATCTCAAAAAATCTATGCATCTAAATGCCTATGTAAACATATGTAGACCCGTGTGTCTAAAAATCTATGCATCTGAATATCTATGTAAACCTATTTAGATTAGTGTGTCTATATATCTAAATAAGATGTGTATCTAAATGCCTATGTAAACCTATGTAGACATGTTTGTCTATATATCTAAAATTATATGAGTCCAAATACTTGTGTAAACTTATGTAGACCTGTATGTCTATATATCTAAAAATCCATGCATATGAATGCCTATGTAAACATGTGTAGTCTCATGTGTTTGAAACTCTAAATATAAATCTATATGTATGAAGCAATCTATGAATATTTCCCCCACATTTTGGTGATAGATATGAGACTTTGTTTAGGATATGTAGCCAAAAGTGTTAAGGATCAATTGTGTTGATGTTTACTTAGCAGTTGTGATGTTGTATTAGGTTTGAATAATGTATTAATTGTGATAGAGTTGATAATTTAGTGTGTGGTTAGATAGGTACTTGGTTTTTTGTATGGTTAATACATTGTTTTTATTTTTGTCATTTTGTAGGTTTTAGAATTCTGAGGGGATTGGTTTTAAAAATATGGGATAAAGCATATTGGTATCAAGTTCCATGTACAAGAAATGATTCACAAATTAGAGCTATAGTTATCGAGATATGGAAATAACAAGAGAGTTGTATTAATTAGCAAAATTAACATGCAAGGGTAAACTTAATAAGGTAGAACTGGGTAAGTTATGAATTAAATATATCATTTGAATCATTGGAAATTCATTTACATCATTTGAGTGGAAATAATTTTGAGTCTGAGAGAAACATGTTAAGGAAGTGAGATGCTAGTTTATGGTGTTATGAGGAGGTCAAGGCATGGATTCAGGCTAGGGAGGAAGTTCTCATAGTAAGGGACATATAATTTTCCTATTTTTATCATTTTAGTTGTCTTTCTTATTATTTTTACTAAAAAAGGACTATTTTAGGGCTGTTTTGGAGAACCTAATGCTAGTGTCTCATTATGGGTGCTACTATCCAAAACCTGGTGCTACTATCTAAAGTGTGGCACTACTATCCAGTGATAGTGTCCTCTAGGTAGCGCTAGTGTCCAATAGGCCCAAAATATGGTGCTTATCATTTTTGACTAATTTTGTATTCTTATTTTTATGTTTTGGTTGTATTTTTATTTTATTGATGTCATATTTAGTTGTAATCTTATAGATTAATTCATGTATGATAGATTTATTTATGGGTAAGATGATAGAGACTATATGAGATTTGAATTTTTTATAGGTGGAGATATAGGTACTCAAAAGAGTAGGACTACACTATGTTGCTTTCCTAGAGCCTATGCCCTAGGATAAGTATATGACCAATACATTATGTGATAGGTGGAATGAATACATGTGTACATTCTCGTTACCTATGAGTGAGATGACTATGATATTGGAGGATCTATATCATTTCCTAAAATTGTCTATCTCTGGGAAACAAACTATATAATAGGAGGCTATTATCCTTGAGCTATACATTTTGAATATAAGTACTTCTCTACCATGGTAATAGGGATTCATCACTTATGGATTTAGAGTGACATATTGTTTACCATGATTGTGATGGTCAATGTTCTATAATTGTGAAAATTTCTAGCTATGTCATTATCATCATTTATTACCATGGATGGGAGTGGTATCTCTATCTCATATAGGATGCACAAGATAGTGTATAACACTGAGCATCATCTCACTATTTACTCTTGGGATCATACCATTTTGGATCATTTATAAAGGGACCAATACCACTTTACACAAGAGATAAATGGTGGGGTTATCAGTGCATCAACACTATTACATTGTTAGGAATATGAGTAAATAACTATGAGTAGGCTAGTTAGACATCCATGGGATGGATGGGCTCATCTATGAGTATTTATAGAGAGAAGGACTAGGATAAGGCATACACCAAGGAGGAGCAATAAATATTATTTATTGTTACTAGATAGTTTAAGAGTAGAGGATATCATCTGGAGACCCTACAAAGGATATCAAGGGTAGCTTGAGGATAACACATGGTTAATGTGGGTTTGAGTGATCCATTGGATATATGATCAAGTTATATATGTTGTATGAATGTTTTAGGCATATGTGCAAGAGATCAAGTTTTGTCATTTATTGGTATATGGTTTTTTGTCTATATTTCATAATATGTCTTCAGTTAGAACATGTTATAGCAATATGACCTATTTTAACCTAGATGGCATTTAAAACTAATGGCCATACTATTCATGTTGTGTTGATGTAGACAAAGATTGTGAAACTAGAGCTTCTTGTGATGCACTACTAGTGTCTGAATGTGTAGACTTTGATGCAAAATATTGATTAGTTGATGCCCTATGACTGCACTCTAAGTTGTATGATTTCTTGTAAATATTTAAATTGGTTTGAAAATTGAAGCTTGGTTATGATCTCTATGATGATTTAAATATATATTTATTGGTTGTCGAACTAAAATTGTGTCCTTGGATTGATAGTTATTCCAAAATATTTTTATTGGTGTTCATACTAGAGGTGTATTCTAAGCTCTATAATTATTTCCAAAGATTTTTATTGGTGATTGTACCAAAATTTTGCCTTTAGGTCTATAGTTATTCCCAAATATCTTAGTTAGTATATACTCTAGGGGTGCATTCAGAACTCTACAAACTGGTTGCCATCGTTGCTGAGGCTATGATGTAAAATACTATTGATAAATGGTTTTCCTAAAATTCATAGGGCTCATATGATGAGTAACCAATGGTTCCTTAAAAATAATGTCTTAGGATAACTCTATCGTAGAGGACTGTGATCTAGGAGAGTGTGGTAAATGAGGACCTGATGCCCTTTATGTAAACTATATGATGCCTTTGCTAACATATTGGTTGATGTAAGATAAAATTACATAAAAATGTTCATCTTAATGTCCATTTATCTAGTGAAAATGATAATAATGATTATGTGGTACCTAATACAAATCGTGTGGTGGATGATGATTAGTTGAAGGAAGTATGATCATCACCTAATTTAGTAGTGTAAGAAAGATGTCATGAGGCCCAACCTTATCTAAAAATTGTATAACCCCTTTATTTATATCTTGTGAGATACTCACTATATATTGTGTTGTGTAGTGTGGCTCTTTTCCCTTACTGAGTATTTTGATAGTTTGTTTCTATTACACTAGATTCTAAATTGTAAATGGAGTATATTCTTGTACAAAATTTTATGACTAATGTTTTGAGGGGTCTATATCCAGATATGCCTTTTACCATGTAATAATTAATCCTAACTATGTCTATAATGATATAGTTACATTTCATATATGTTTGATATAGCAATATATCCTTGAGAGGGGAGATTAAACCTCTATCAAAGATGTATTATAGTTCTAAATCCAATGGTTGATAAATTAATTAATGTAATCAAGATTTACACCATTGAATGTATTCTAATGTAGGCTCTATCTCAACCTGGTGTAGTGAAGGTAACCTCTCATGTGTGATAAGATGTCCTTTATTATTTATATATCACCTAAGGAAGACTATATCTAGCTCCTCACATGTATGTAAAGATCCACTAGGGAGTGTATAATAGAACCAATCTAGTGCTTTATCCTTTAGTGACTTTGGAAACATTTGTAATATAATTAACTTTTTTGTAATATGAGCCATGCCTTATCATAAGACAAAAGGTGTAAATATGGATCTCCTTATCCATAAAATATAAGTAAGACTAGTATCTAAAAGCTATGTGGCAAACTCATAGTTGAGATTCTACATGGAATAGGTTTTATGTATAACATTGGCATTAACTTAGGATTTGTATGCTTCATTCTCTAAATTGAGATGATGTACTTATTTTTTCAAATTAACCACACCATGAATTAAATAAATTAACAATTGTGAATGTATATTATCATTATCAAAGGGTTCATTTAATGCTTGAATTTTATTGTTTATTTTAGCCATTGGTATATTAGATTGGAAATCTTGTTTAGAAAGGGTCAATGTGCTATCAATAACCTTTGGAGGTGTGATAGCTTTGACTTGGTTAGATGGAAATGAGATATCACCCTCATTTGTATTTGTTTGAGAAATAGGTTCTACTATAGTAAGGGGGTTTAAGGATGATTCATTGGTATCTTTTATATTTTTAGGTTGTGAAGGAGTATTACATACTAGTTGAATAGAATTTGTTTTATTATCTAGTGAATGGAAATTATGCACATAAGAATGTGTGTGTGTGTGTGTGTGTGTGTGTGTGTGTGTGTGTGTGTGTGTGTGTGTGTGTGTGTGTGTGTGTGTGTGTGTGTGTGTGTGTGTGTGTGTGTGTGTGTGTGTGTGTGTGTGTGTGTGTGTGTGTGTGTGTGTGTGTCTTTTTACATGTGACCTATTATTTGGTTGAAAAAGAGATATATGTGAGGTAAGAGAAGAAGTAGAATTTGTAGATTCTATGTCATCTTCATCATAATCACAATAATAATCATTATTTTATGATTCATCAAAATCATAATTTAATTCATTTGAAGAGGTAAGAGTAGAATAAGTATTGTCCACATGCTCATTATAAGAAAGAGAAGAAGAAGATTTTAAATTTGTACTACTATGCAATGTATCATCATGGATAAGTGTAATTAAAGACATTTGTTCACTAGTAATTTTTGAAATGCAAGCATCGTTATCACTTTTTATTTTGAAATCAAGAGAAGGTGAAGTAACAACCATGTTTTCTTTTTACCATTATGACATATAGGAGAAGAGTTAGGAACATGTGCATTATATATTTATGGCAAAGAATAATTGCATTGAACTTGAAATGTGAATTAAGGTGATAAGTAATTTCATCTAACTTAGTTTGTGCATTGCTAAAAGGTGTAACATCCTTTGCATTTTATTTTTGAAATGTCATTGATAAGGGTAAATAATATTCCTTTTTATTATCTACTTTACTTGAAGCATGCAAAATATATTTTTGTGTAGTGCACTTATATTTATTTATTTTGAATAATGAAGTAGCAAAATTAGTTGAAAATCTAGGATCATATTGGAATAAAACACTACCAACAAGAGGTTTTTTTTGGCATTGTACTGTTAATTTGTTTTTTAGGAGTAATATAAGAGTAAGAGGAAAGAGAAGATAATGTATCTAATGTATCCTCATGTTCATTTGTATTTCATGATCATAATAATCCTCATATCCATAATTATAACTATAATCATCATCATCATCATTATAAATAAGTATTTATTATGATCTAATGTACAATATTGAAAATTAGTCCATTCATTATTATAATCATGAAATAAATTCAAGATTACATCAACTGGATGAGGGGTAGAAGGATTTTTAGATGCCATTTTAAAATTTCCAAATAAGATACTATAAATAATAAATAATAAACACACAAGAGGTGAAATATAATGTAACAAAGTATGTGTGCAATGTGTGAATTTGTTGAACAAAGTTTATAATATAAAATAGGATTATTATTTAAACTCTAATTGCTAATATTTTGTGTGTATAGGGACCTAATATGTGGATCTAGGGTTTTAGGTTAGGGTTGTGTTTAAAATATTTAAATTAAATTAGTTAGGTTAGGTCAAAATATCAAAAAATTCAAATTTTGTAACCCTAATTTAATGTAACAAATTTAGAGAAGGTAAACCCTAAGGAAAATTAAGGTTTTGAAGCAATATTCAAAGTAGGTTTGGTTCACTAAATGTTTTAATTTTTTTAGTTTTTTACCATGTAAATCCTAAGCTAGATTAAGAGGACGGATCTATTATTAATATGGAATAAATTATAAATTATTAATTCTATAGAACTTTCCAAAAATAGTAAGCATAAAGAGAAAAATAACTTATCTAGGTATACACATTATTTTGTAGATTAAGGTACTAGAAATGGCTAAGTAAATAGAGAGGAATCTTTCATATTTTGACTATACTTTAGATCTAGATCTAGATAGTAGTTCCCCCTTTAATAAAATTGTGTCATGTGGTACTAATGTCCTTGTTGTAGTGCTTATTTGTAACTTTTTAAGAACCTACGAGAGTTCTTAGAGGTCATGTAGGTGATTCTATGTTGCACAACAGCTCGTCTATATCACTATTTTGGATGATTCTTCTCTAGAAACCTAATGAACACTTAAACACATGAAATAATGAACTAATAAAATGTCGAATGAAAGGAAAAACTAGGTTGTGGGATGTTAATATCATATAGAGAAGAACCCCTATTATCCTAGCCACTACCTATATTAACCCCAATGTTAAGGGTCTCAGATCACATGTAGTTATCCCTTATGTAACATGCACCATCAAATTGCATGGTATACTAGAATTATTTTCATAAAATACCTTATTTGATCAAGTATTCAAATAATTTGAGCTATATTATTGGTTGATTTTATGTAAATAAGTTCTAAAATAGTAAGTGCTAGATGTAAAATGCCTTATGAGGCTATTTATATAGGAATATAAAAATCTGTTCATTAGCCAAAAAGTCATGAAAAATATATTAAAAACATAAGATAAGTGTCAAAGAGGGGTTAAGACTCAAACACAATTGAAAGGTCCTATTAGATACTGAAGCCAAAAGTGGACACTAGCACCATATGGTGCTACTATCTTGAAAGTGGCATTGATGCCCTAAGGCTTAGAATAGATAAAAAAATCAAGGATGATAGGATAGGGTCCCATGGGGTTGGGAAAATGTGACCTGTGACTACCGAGGTATCAAAAATGGGGAAAATAGGACATAAGAAAGATCAAAAGACTCAAGATGACTATTAGAATAAGGATTATAACCATCACTAAGACCCTTATGTGAAATAACAATTAAAAAATAAAAGACATAATAATTGTGGTTGATTTACCAAATTAAGGTGTTTAAATTTGGTATATTATCTAAAAGGAAAGTTTTCAAGAACACTAAAGAGGATTATATTCAATGGGTAGGATCTAAGTTTGGAAACTACTTAGTCAACCAGGGGTACAAGCTGTCAGATTATGTAAATGATTCATTTTCTTGGGATAAGTTGTTGTGTTGAAATAAGACAAGTTTAACTAAGGATAGAGACTTTGCTTTGTTAGTAACCCAAGATAATATCCTCACCTTTGATTGGCTTCAAAATATTACCTTTGATGGCCCATCTCAGTGTTGTTTGTGTTACTCAGCTAAAGATGATGCTAATCACCTTCTCTTTAGGTGTTCATTTATGTCAAGTGTTATAATTAAATGTCTGATAGTTTGGGAATAATTTGGGCCAACTCAATATCTCTATTTGAAGTTTTATTCTCTTAGATAGGAGGTGATACAAAGAATTCTTTTGTAAATATTTAGATTGCATGTCTGGTTATTTTAATCTAGACTCTTTGGAAAGAATAGAATCATAAAAGTTTTGAAAACAAAACCAATTAGTTGAGTGTCATTTTGTATATGACAGAGATTGTAATGTGTAAAGTTGGTTCATCTCATTCCAAAAGAAGCAATGTATTTTTATCAATTTGGTACATGAAAATTCTTGCTAGTTAGCCTCTCTTGAAAGTGCCCCATGTTAATGGGTTGGGTTAACTAATAATAATACTTTTCAAATGGATAATGTTTATTAGATCCCTCCCACTCTAGGTGTCTTCAATCTTAACTTTGATGTGGCAACTTGAGGTAAACCTAGTGCTTTTGGTGCTAGGTGTATCATTTAGGACTGTATTGGCTCATTAATCCATGCATATTCATTTAAATTTGTTGATGGGACCACTAATAAAGCTAGGTATCAAGAATTATCTCTAGGGATTAACCTAGTAGTGTAGTGTTGCATATACAATGTGATAATCTAAGGTGAGTTTATGATCGTGATATAGGCTTTGTAGAATAGGCATGTATGTGCATGACATATTGAAAACATATTAGGAAAAGTTTGGGATTATCTAAGATCTCTTTCCTCTTGGGAATCTATCCATTATTTATGTAAA